>PRKT01000226.1:626469-664337 GCA_003671525.1 Saccostrea glomerata | reverse complement strand
GTTTCAGAGGAGTAGCGATAACAATCATTTCTTGCGAAAGGGGCAATAACTCCGAAAGGGGTCATTGTTCACATTCGCAGGGTCAACTGCAAATATCTTTTAAGGAGTACATTCTTATGGATAAAAAATCTTTTCGATAAATCTTGAAACAAAAAATCACACGGCGGAAAAATAATAAAAAATAAAAAGGAAAAAAAGAAACAGAAGGAAATCAATAGGTCTTTCCACAGAAAGGTGGAAAGACCTAATAAACAGAACAATTTCAATAGGTCTTTCCAAGAAAGTTGGAAAGACCTAATAATAAGGGGAAACACATTTCTTTCACCCATATCAACATACATTTACTTATTTGGCCCTGAGAATTTCTGAAAAATCAAAACCGCTCATTTTAGGTTGCAAATCCAGTATTTATCACTTGGAATGTTGGTGACCACGTATCTATAAATCGTGGCGTAATTTCCCATCTAGTCAATGCATTATGACGTCATAAAATGCGTCATTTTCCTCATATCATGTAAATTCCTTTGAAAATGACCTAACATTGAAGCATTTTTTTCAATATTTTACATAGAGCACAACCTCTGATCCAAAATATGCAAAGACAAAATGAAAGCTCTGTTTGTGAAGATCAAAAAACATGTTTTATTTTTTGGATCGTGGGCTGTGCTCATATTTTAATTCTTTGCTGAAGGTAGTCAAATACGCATGTTTTCTGCAAATTTCAAGAACATTGCAATTTCTCAAACCTGTTTTCCAATATCTGGATTCTCAAAACGAAATTTTATTATGGAAAATGATAGCACCAAGTGTCTACTTTATTTTGATATATATGAAATGGGAAAGATGGTGATAGTTAATTAACTGATATATATACGTACAGGGCCATTTTATGCATAAGATGACTCTTGCTCTTTGCCATCATTTTACATACGTTTAACATCTTTTATACATTTATTTGATGAATTACCTATCAAATAACTAAAATCAGCTTACAGTGACTGTAAGATGGATCTTAGGGTGTACACCAATAGCGTATTTAAGAGTTATTACAATATGGACAAATAACTATGAATAAATAGGGACTTATCCAACTTCTTTTTAGCAAAGTCGAAATTTGACGCTGCTTTGAACAAATTGGACGTTATCACCCGCGCGACGTAAGACGATATAACCCATAGCATAAAAATCTCATGATTTGTAGTTTTAAGCCTATAATCATTGGAAATTTGCAATTGATGAAAAATGTACTAAAGAGTAGTGAATATTTTAGAACGCAGTGATGATTATTTTTCACTTTCCACGATTTTACCGACAACCCTCGTATGTAAAACTTATAAGACACCTATTCTATCTAAACCTCTGGATAAACAGGGAATTCGAAATGCGTAGTCAATTAAACAGTATTAAACAGTAAGTGAATGGCATAAAAAGAGTCCACGTCAAAAATCGAGCTAACGCTATTCTCTCTGCGAACTTCCTTGTACCGATCATACAACTTTTGAAACTGAATTCTAAACGAGATTGTAGATACCCTTATATCATAAAAACATTCTCTTGTCTTCCTCTTTTCAGACCATATATGCATACAATAGTTCTTTAATGTTTTTGTTTTATACACACATTGCAATTGTGATAGAAAAAGATATACAGACAGACAAATATGTACTTTGTAAAGTGATACAATTGTCAAAAACGTACCTTGTGATAAACAGTGATGCAAACTTAGTTAATAAGTACGCCCCAAGTGATTAGCAGTGTTAAACACAGCTAAGTATTATAATTAACAATAATAATTACTTTAGATTATCGTAACAACATTCAAATTCAGATTGATAAGAACAAGCAATTTTATAGATCAATATTCAGCCAATTTCACACTTTGTAAAACTTACTCGGCGATTTCGATGCAAAACTATTATTAAATATAAAGACGATGATAAATATCAATATTAAATAAATTTTCAAAGCTAAAAGTTGTAATAATATGAAATTCGTCGACAACGATTTTGCTTGGATTTCAAGATTGTGTAAGTTGCTTTATTCAGATACAACAAATACTTATTTTTGTTGTTTATTTTAATTTTTGTTCAACCAGTATTATAAAAATAGTTCTGACTCTGCTAAATTTTGTTAACTGCAATCATTGTCAACGGTATTGAGTACTGGACGATCGTACGTGTCATTCAAATTCTGATTACTGTGTTGAGCTCCATATTCATTCTCCAACCTCATGGTGTGGTCGTAAGTATCATGAGATAAATTTTCTATTTGACCATATTGATTGTCTAACATGTGGTTATATAGATCATCTTTCGTTGACGTCATGATATTGTTAGGTTTGTGGTGTTGTGATGCTCCATATTCATTTTCCGAGCCTACGGGATAGGCATAAGTATCATTCGATAATTCTTTTTCTTGTACACCGTATTGATTGTCTAGCATGTGACTATATACTCCATCTTTTTGTAACGTCATAGTATTGTTTACGTCGTGGAGATGGTCGTAGTCTTCTTCTAACGGTTTCTGATTCCTTGGGGTTTTTCCAGTACACAATGTTTCTTGATGCTGACTCGTGTTTGTTAAGGTTGATAATTCTACAGATAAAATGTTTCTGTGTTTCTCGCTTTCTTTCTTCCTATAAAAATATATATACTAGTATGCAATCTTGAAAATTAATTTGAATATACATGTATATTGCCCAATCGAAATGTCAGAATCTTCAATAAGTCTGCAATAATATGTATATTTCCTTACCGTTTATAAAGAATAGCAATCCCAACAATGACTGCAATAAGGAAGAATAGAGAAGCAACGAGGACAGGTATCATTATTTTTTCTGGAATGGTAAGGGAAAAAATCAAATTTTGTTTGTTAATGTTTGTAAAATACCTTGTATATCACATTCGGGATGTATGATATATGTTACCGATAGATCCATCAGTTAGAGATTTCTCGAAAGTGAGATTTCCTTCCATCATGAATGGCTTGCATTTATTTGTTGAATTCAATCTTTCTGTAAAAGTTAAACCATGATTTAAATGAAAATTTTATTGTAAATTCTAAATGTGTGTCTAAATTGTCATTTTCTTGTTTTCAAAGTAATTGCATACAAACGTTCTTGTTTATTTTTCGAGAATCTTTTTTTTTTTTTGATAATCGATGAATATAATCCTTCTAAAAAGCCAGAACTTTTAATCTGCTATGACAAACGAGTATATGAACCTTTAATTCTAAATAAGATAAAATCTATGATAAAAATACATTCTATATATAGAAAGGAGAATATAATATTTAACGAACATTACTAAACCAATAACTAAAATACAAACAGGATCGTGTGTAGAGCATGCTGTTGCGTATCGAATCAACTGGAAGACATAAATGCAATCAACATAAGCTGTTGATATTGCACATGAATGAGGTATTGACAATTTAGATTTAACTCCGTTTGTCTTGTACTTTTGTTTCTTATTCCACATTAACACATTTAGTTATAAAGCACGTGTCTTTAATTTCTAGCTCATTAAATAAATTCAATCAACATAGAAACAAAAATATTGCTACTCTTCATATTGGAAAAAATAAATAGGAGTATCAAGTTTAAGGTCTGGTACTATAAGAGTTTCCTTTTTTTCCAGTAGAATTTTGATTCATAGAAAAATAAAAACAGCTTGGCTTAAAAAGGGGCACTATTAGTACAAAACACAATGCGAACAGGTTGTTGTTAGACCTGGACATCAAAGACTACAAATATGTTGTCAGTAAGAATCACGAAATCTTTCTAATGCTCTGCTCTTGTAGACTTATTTTTTTTTTACAAAGATCCTTTTTACATTATTCAGATAGCTGTATAATATTCAAATCTATTATCATTGATGTTGGTATTGGATGATATACTTGATAATATTTCCTTTCTTTTCAAGAAAAAGTTCATGTTTAATTTCAGTTTCATACTAAATCAGAGTACAAAGCTTTACCAAATACCAAAGTATTAAAGTTATGAAATAATATCAGTGTTATTTATTTTTTAAACAGAGAATTAAGTGGTCTGAAAAGGTCACCGCAAAATATAAAAAAGAGTCTTAGGCAGTGGTGATCTAAACCAGTATAAGAAGTATTATTGTATGATGTATATTTTTTTCAAATCCACATATTTGTTTTTGTGTACCTATAATATTTGTTTATAAAATATTGCAGGTATCAAGCAAGAAAGATTATTCCTGGACCTAAAGTTAAACTTTAATAATATCATTATTGCATGTGTAAATACACAAACCTGATAAGCAAGCAAATGGTCTTGAATTATTCAGTTCTAACTCTTCCCAAACCGTAGACGTGATCTTGTTTGTTGTTCTCAGCAGCCTCACTGATGTAGGATTTCTTCTCCGATCTGAAATAATTATATTAGTATTTCAGAAAGTATATATCTTGTTTACCGTTTGCCACAATACAGTTCGCCTTTTTGTATACTTTCTCAAATTTATCTTTGTCAAACAACATCAAGTGAAAATCTCTATGCATTTAAGTACTGCATGCTATCAAGGATAATATTTTCAACGAACCTTTTTCATCACCAATGATTCAAATATTTTTTTAAAAAGTCGGTTATGTAACTCTTTCTTTTTTGCAATAGCCACAACCTTAATTCTTATACTGTAAATCACTTTTTATTTGCGAGAACTTTATTTTAGCGTAATTACGTGAGACAATGAGCTCGCGAAAATATGATTCTCGCGTATATTAGTATTGCTATGGATTATATAAAGCAATCACCACAATTCGTGAAAATTTTGTCTCGCTCATAAAGAGGCAATGTCTATATCACGAAAATAAGGTGTCGGGAAAATTTAGTGATCTACAGTGCCAACACACAAAGAAAGACATTTTATTGGTTACATGTATATTTCTATTTTTGAAAATAATTATATAAAGAAGAATCAAGTTACTAAAATATTTTATCATTGGTATATATGTCACAGTGGGGTATGCTTAAGGTTGTTTATTGACCGATAAACGTCAATGGTCTTCTCAAGAGAGTAAGGGGAAACTATAATGCGGATGTAAATATTGTACGTTTAAAGTGTGCTTTTAAAACAAGTTTAAAAGTTATTAATCAATCAATCATTTAACTAATTATTCCATGTAGAATCGTTGGAGCCCGTTTGAGAGTAAATCTTATTTTCTATACGTTTTACATACCGTCTATGCCTGAGTACATTTTCCTTGCTTTGATTACACTCATCCATTGTTCTGGACTGTCCAGCCAACAGGTGCTGTTTTCTACCTGATCTATGGCTACAGGGTATGTATCCAATATTCTTCTACATTTCTGACTGGCACTCTTCCAGTTCATAATTGAATCTTCAGTAACAAAGGGTAAATTTTCACAATTTAAAAAAAATGCACACCTTTTAAAATTGTGAATGGAAGAAAATGCGTTGTTCTGTTCCTAATTGCGATTTAGGAATCATTTTTCAACATTCATTATTACTATAAGATAATTTAATTTGATTGGATAAACAAATTGTCTACATGTATATCGTATTACATGTCTTGCCTACGTTACAATGACTTGTGTCAAAAACGTATCAATAAGTTTTTTTGTTAATTTAAAATTTGCTCAATTTGAAAGCATATTTGAAAGATAATACAAAATATTAATATTATTATTGTGTAAATTTTTTTGGTCATTTGTAACTTAACATTGACTTCAGTGTACAAGCAAAGTTTAAGGAAACTCTACCGTCCAGGTATTCAATGACCATCTCAAACTGCAGGTACATTTACTTAAGAATAAATACAAAATTGTCATATTTTTTCGCACTTTTAAGCAAATTGACCAATACTACGAGTACATTAGACTTTTTGTTGAATTAACAATACTTGATGAGTAATGCTATGTTATACATTTCATGTATACAAAATTTCACGGTCTTCTTTCCGAAGAGGACATCTCAAAATTAATGAAATTTCCCTGTTTTATAGAGTATTACAAAATATGACATATGAATGAGAGAATCTCAAATTCTTATATTATAAATTTCTATAGCTTACACATTCATGCACTCTATTAAAATACTTTTTCTATTAACATTCAAACCCACTTCTTTAAAAGCTTCAGTTTATCATAACATCAAAAGTAGCTTTACGACATCAATCTACCAATCAGTTAAAAAAGAATTTTTAAAATCAGTTATATCAAATTGTTATTATATTTTACAGCCAGAAATTTCTTAATTTTGTTAAATTTTATTAATTATATAAAAAAAAACTGCTTTAAAACGGTAAATACGCTTCTTTTACCATGATACGCGATGTCGTGCGCATTGGAAACCCCTTTGTAATGGAAAATTAAATTATAAAGGAATGAATTAATAGCTACTCAAGTGTTATAAATAATAGTATAATTCTGGTAGCTATTAAATTCTTTCCTTAAATAATCAAATGTACAATCAACACTACCTACGGTTGTTAATTATCCTGAATTGTATATCGTCGATAGCAATACATCCGTCAGTTCCTTCTCCGCGTGTTGCTTCAATATAAACCTGGTAAAATTTAGAAAATAGATGACTTCATCAGATAGGGTATAGAATAAAATAAATTAATCAAAATTAAATCGATGATTTATTTACTGACCATCTGCAGAGGAACAAAAGAAAAAGAATGGAGATGCAAATGCATTTTTTAAAATTTTTATTTAGTTGTCTATTTATCTATACACTTTTCAAAAATATTTCTTGATTTTCGCTAAAGTTGACGTCTGCTTTAATTTATCGCTTGTCCATAACCCTTGAAAATTTCTGCTGCTTATTATATAATTTACATTAAAATATTGAGTCAGATACTCCGAATTCTGTATTACACAATTTACATTAATATTTGTTAGACTCTCTAAATTCTCAAATTAAGAGTAACCTTTGTTTTTTACTAAATAAATAAAAAGTAATGTTCTGTTAAACCTTTGATTTTTTTGTTACTTCTGTGATGTTTGTATAATTTTTCCATAAATTGCCTTGATCTCCACTTAAATCAAGTAGTGTCATCTCTTTGTTATTGTCGTTTTTTAGATACAACCTTAGACGTCCTATGTTTCCACCATACATGTAATACTGCATGATTATTTTAATAGAGACATCTGAAAAATGAAAGAAAACAAACATAATACTTCTCCTTGAAAGCCATTTGGATTTTCTTATTATACACTGTATATTTGTGGAAAATATCTTTCTGATGAAATATTTCACAAATTCTCAAATTAACGATTAAAGAATTGATTATTCCGAGTTGAATACAGTGCATAAGTTCTTAGTTAGAATGCACTATACAACTAAGAAAACATGATCCTCAAATAAATCATATTTTATTCTCATATCTGTAAAATATCGTTGACTTCATCAAAAACTGAAAAGATGAAATGAAATGTAATGTTATATTATCAACTATGAAGAGGTATCCCAAATTTTCATCTTTGCGGATTTAAATTGTTATATGTTAGAAGTTCTCATTAAAGAACAATGGAAGGTAGAATGTGAGGGGAAATAATATCGTATTTTTATCTAACAATGTGAAATATAATCGCTGAGAAATATATCTTGATCAATGGAAACATATGACGTCACTAAGAATCAATATAGGACCTCTTTAAAATAAATAAATACAGATAACGAAAAAATATGAAATAAAAATTGAACTTTATATCTCTGTCATTGGAATTAACATAACCCAATCACTGAAAAACATAATTCAGTCAGTAAAAAAAGGCTCTAAATATATTTGTCACTGTTCATCTTAGTCGCAGTAAAATAATAAAACAACAACTCCCTTACTACCGTAGATTCCAAAATTACGCGTGGAATAAATTATTGCGTAATTTCGTGAGAAGCACGAAACGCGAAAGAAATAATTCGCCTATATTTTCATGGTGGTGAAATCTATGTAAAATCTCTTGATCAACCCTCCATTCGCGAATTATTGTTCTTGCGATTTGCCGTTGAAGAGCTTATTCGCGATAATAAGTACTCGCAAATAATAAGGAAGAAGAAAGTATGGTTTCCATACAAATTTTGCCCTGTGATTTTCTAAAAAATGAAACTGATGTAAAAGTTGAAAACTCATGCTTTTTAAATAATTGAAATTCATTGCAGAAAAATCATACAAGTCATTTGTTTCACATGTGTTTTTAAATGCTAATAATGACGTCATGAACATGTGCATTTTCCCGTATTTTCTTAAAAAGTTGCAGAAGACACCAATTATCAATGGAATTTTCTTTCAGATAACATTGTCCACAGGCATCGCCCACAAAGATCTTGAGATATGTGATTTGTTATTGAATTTTGCACAAAATATCAAAAAAATAATGTGGGCGACGGCTGTGGACACTGTTTTCTAAAGGAAAATCACCCTTGAAATGTGCCATTTTTAGGCTTTTTCTGTTGATAATAGAGAAATGCTTTACATTAATGACGTCATATTTGCAGAATGGTAAACCTTCATGCCATATTCTTTCCTGATTTATCAGAGTCATTTATTTAACTAACGTTTAAGCCAGTTTCAAAACTTTTTGATGCCATTACATTTTTAGGGCGCAATAAAGCTAAAACCATACCTTCTTCTTTACAGTATACACCATAACACAATCAATGAGAAACAAAATTCAGACAACAAAAAAATGATCGTAATCAATTAGAAATAAACCAGTCACAAAACCTGGGTGACCAAGTCTCTAAACAATATAGCCTATTCACTAAGCAACTTAATTCATACAGTCACTGAGGAACACAACCCGGTCACTGTACAACATTAACAATATTTGTTAGATCACTTTACATCATAACCCACTCACGATAGATTATCAACTAGCTAGGGCAAGTACAAAAGTCATATTATGAAAGAATAAAACAAAACATTTTCTAATCAGTCTGATTTAACAATAGTGCAATATCTCACATCACATACCATTTAGTTCAAACTTTGAAATTAACGCAGCTCTGTTTCCACTTTCATTATGCGATGCTTCTATATACGTGTACCTATAGAACTTTCCCTCAGTGCATTTTACAGGTCCTGTTTTTCCTGAATTTGCTTTTCTTGCCTGCTCAAAATCAAACTTGGAAAATTATATATGTGAGAATAATAACAAATTAGATGTGATATTGACTAATATTTGACTTTTGCGTGGAGCGCTGACTTTTACAGTTGACGGCTTTTCTTTTACACTAGAACAATATAATGAATATCTTTTACGATATACATACCGGTATTTAGTTTATCCTTCAATTCAACAATAAAACTTATTTCAAATCACAAATGAGTTGTCCTGAAAAGAAAATCAACAACTACCCTTCCCTCTACCTGCAACTCCCGGCCTTCATATTTTAGTGCCCCAAATAATTTTATTTTTTATATGTCTCCAGCTCCCATATTAGCCATTTTTGAGAAAATACCATTTAGAATACCATTATAAAATTATCCATCTTTTTCATTTTAAAATGAGGATAATATCCAGAACTTAAATAGGAAGCAATTTTTTTCCATATGTAACAATTGCATGTCAAAGCGCATTTCTCCTGAATGTTTGAGATAAAAACACTCAATAATTATCGAAAAAAATCGCGTGTAAAAAACTAATCTAAATATAAAAATAATTATTACATATGATCTCGTTGCGTTTAACAAGGGGTTTTCTGATAATAACTTGTAATTTATTGACTTTTGTCTAAGAAACATCTAGGTTATAATTGACGCGGACGTCGGAGAAAAATTTGATTGAATTTAATGTTTTCGAGATCTTGGACGTCGCGATAATTTCTATAAGAACTTGGAAGAAAACATTGCTTTGAAATTAACTTCTAAAAAGTATTTTAAAAAACGAATATCTTGAGTTTGGACTTTTTATTTTTTAAATAAATTATATTTATAGGTATTCTGAAGAGAGTGTCTTTAACCTTACAAATATGATTTGTTTTTTTAAATTAAAAAGTAAAAGAAATTCTTTTTTTCCACCACTCCCGATCCGATAGCAATTGGAAATTATAAACGATGCAGGAAAAGGTATTTAACAGATTTGTGTTGTTTCATTATTTTTCAGTTCAATCACTAAAAGAAAAATTCCTCAACTGAAATAAGATCACATACATAATTATGAAGCAGCACAGACAGATTGGGGATATTTACATAAAGAAAAATACAACGTAGTAATGATGACCAATTTATACGATATTTTTTAAGAAGTTGAAGTTTTCTAAATATATTTGGAGCATATACTTGAATTTTCCAGTCAACGTCGTCGGTTTCATCCTGAACAAAACAGGTATCTTTACTTCCTCCAAAAGTACATTGCAAATTCCCTTTCATGTACAGAAGTTTAGAGAGTGTTTCATCTGTAAAAAAAATTGTATAAATTATACATAAAAAGAGAGATGGGAAAGAGTAAAAAATGTTGCAGAGAGGACAGCCGACGTTTTCAATAGTTGACCGAAACCATACTAATCTCCCAACACTTAATACAATATACACAAACACCCTACATAATCTTGCAGAAATAAAAAAAGCATCTTACTGCAATGTCCCTGTGTCATCGTTACATCATCTATAGCTATAGTGGAATTCTTCATCACTTGTTTTCGGGTCTCAAAGAAAATCTGTGTATAATGAATTTTTTTTACAGTAGAAATCTATTAAACAGCCAATAAGTACAACTTTGAAAGGTTGTGCCTTCTAAATAAAATCTCATTTTGAGTCCGATGCTCAATTCAGATTTAGGTGTGTTTGAAGAAATCTCTTCAGTGTTTGATTCTTTTGATTTCATTGTTTGTTTTTTTCCTTAGGGAATATTTTTCTCATGTTTGGATTCAGTGGTGGCCAGTGTCTACGAGGACACTGAAACGCATTTCAAATTGTCTTTATTAACTACAGAGCCACTACCAGCAGTAGACCTAGAACCTGCGACGTAGGGATGACGTAATACTCTGCGACTACAGAATAAAGCAGACCTTTGTTCATACCACTCCAAGACCTACGCGCAAAAGAAGTTTAATTTATATAAAATGACAAATGAATTACAGGTCTTGAAAATTAAATTGCAAAGAAATAAACAAGAGCACTAATCGCACTGCCAACATTTTTTTCTCAATCAAATCATGCTTGTGAATGGTACTGTTCGCTTGATATATCATTACATGTTGATTGGTGATTTGGGAAAAAAAGACTAATATTACATAATAAAAGCATAAAATACATTATGTAGAATGATACAAACCATAAAATCTCCTTCCATTCCAATGTCAAATTCTTTATATTTCCATTCTCTATCTGTTTGAGATAATGTATGTCGATTGCCTACAGACTTTTTTAAAACGTTGTAGAATAAAACTTCTGATGCATACGGTATGGAATAATTACTGACGATGAAGTATCGGAAACGTAAACACCAATTATATTCTAAATGAAAATGAAAAAAAATACCCTATAGTGTTCCAGATATATTACAGTTCTGTTCGAAATGAGAGATCAATTAATTCCATACCTGCCGTAAAAATGGAAGAAATAAGGCGGGCCTCCTTATTTGAGCTAAGACCACTGCCTTCTATGTATGCGAAATATGCTCCATCATAGGCTTTATCTGGGCCACTATTTTTGATACTCTGATAAAAAAGTCTGATAAATTTGTATAGAAAATATCAAGAGTTGTAAGTAAGGCATTTGAGCAGCATGCAAGTCACATACTGACAAATCGTTTACTTTCGAGGGATCTCATTTTTATGCTTTGGGGAAAATATGTGGTTAATAAATTTTGAGTTGAATATATTTATTTTTTTTCATTTTGTTGACAATTCGTTGGTCTTATTTACTCCCTTCACGAACATCAATGATACAAAAGTTAAACAATGGAGATACATTCTTAATATACTAGTATTGTAAATGTTCTACGTTTGGCGGAGATGTATTCTGAATATACTGTAAACATACTACATTTGTCGGGGTTTTCTGATTAGCGATTATGGCGGAAAGCAGGACCCGCTAAATCAAGTTGATCGCTAAGTGTCTTGTGTATACTTTTACATCTAGCTCATTCAGATTGTGATAAATCAAATCCATGCTTACTTGCTGAAAAATTTATTACCGCCAGTGTCGTATACGCCGAATATACATGTAATACATTTACAGCACTTCCAAAAATTGACATGCAGGCTCTTGATATCCCTGAATTGCTTGATACTCAGTAAATATACTCAACAGTTTCTACAATCCAGTCAACGGGGTTTCTTTTGTCCTGAATCAAAAAGCAGGGTTCCCCAGGTTCAAAAGTACAAGAGGAGAAACCATCTAAAAGAAACAAACTTATATTTTTTTATTGTTTATATAATATTGCTGTGTGTTGCTTATTTAAACATTATTTATCCTACCACATGAAACTTCAGAGACTTCGGCGTTGAAGCAGTTCCTTTCTCTGAACAGGTTACTATTGTTTACACACTGATGGGTTAAGCAAGACATTTTTTGCGATTCCAATGGATCATTTATATGAACTGGTTTGTCCTCCCCTGAAATACAAATTTAAAAGCTGGATATATCAAGTTGATTAATTAATTTCTCTTTAATTTCCTAAAAAATTCCAAAAAATTTCAGTTTAATTCTAATCTTTTTAGTAAGTTAAAGAAATACTTGCTCTTGAGAAAGGTAAAATAAGAAGCCTTTATCCAAAAATATAGAATTGAATAAATTCTGTAAAAACATTAATTAATACAAATTTCTATTATAAGAGATATATTGCAAATTAGATTCAATGTTAACCAGAATATTTTAAGACAGAACTAATGAGATACTGCTAATTTAAGAAAAATAATAACTCCTCCATTTGTGATACTGTAACTTAACTTGTAAATTGTAAATTCATTTTGATATAATGAAACTTCACAACGTATCATATTTCGAAAGAAGAAATGGTTGCTGCTCAAATTGTTACAAGAAGAAGAAAGTATGACAGGCAAAGGGGCAAACAAGAATAACAACAGGAATCGTAACTTTATATAGTCGACAGTGCTGGTATAGTAACTAGAGCAAAGCTCGCTGCAAAGCAACGAGAAGGTCTTCCGTCCTGTTTTGACCGGAAGTGACGTCAGCAAAAAGAAAGCAATGAGCTTAGTTGTCTCCAGTCACTTTATTATTTCAATTTTGCATCAAAACCTTAAAAGCTATTTTTGGCTACTTCCGGTTTGACTGGAAGTGATGTCGATGGACGGAAAATTAATTTTTATGCTTCCTGTGATATATGTTACCCAAAAACTTGTCAAGAACAGCAAAAATATGCGTTTTCTGACTACTTCCGGTTTGACCGGAAGTGACGTTGCCGGACGCATTTTGACTTCATAAGATTAAGCTTGACATTTTGAACAACATTGCTTCTTGGATGTATTACAAATTCTCAATTCTTTTTTTGATATCTGGAAAACACTTTTGGCCCCTCTAGATCCCTTAATTTAGGGGTCAGCCCTTTTTTTCGATATATCATTGAAAAGATCTTGTAATTCTGCACAAATTTTGTTCTATAACTTTTAACAAAATATTGTCAGTTTAGAAGATAAAAAGCAAAATATGTGTAAATTTTCGCTCTTTTAGGTGTTCTAATTTTTGACCCCTATATAGCACCAATTTGAATGGAGAAATCGAAAAACAAAAACCAGTATGCACAACTTCAATCCTTCTATTATCTAAAATCAGTAGAATTTTTGCTCCAGCTTTAGTCGTCTCTGAGCCTTTGTCTGGAAACGAAAGCCTATACATTTTCGTTTAAAGGGAAATAACTCAAAACAGGAAGTGATTTTTTGAAATTTTATATAGCATTCTGATAGAGTTTAGTAACGTCTATTAACTCTGAAAATTTGAGCAAAATCCATCGAGAAATGAGTGAAATATGAGGCCTCAAAGTTGGCGTCTAGGAAAAGGAAAAAAAAGTATAATTAGAATAATCTTAATCATCAGAATCAGTAGAAGGTCTTCCGTTGGAAACGGAAGACCTTAATTAAAACGTTTATACCAATCTCCATTTCATAAACATAAGGTACATTGATACTCTTGTAGTAGAGTGCACCGGAACATAGTTTTCCGTCAGTCCGGGTTTTAATTTTAAGTTTACAGTCGATAAACCTAGTTTATCAAATGTGAAACTAGGTTTATCTCATTTTTGTGAATTTGGTGTGCCATAATTATATCTTTAAAAAATTGTCAAGTTGAAGTGCCTTTTCGTCAAATTTTGCCCCGCAAGCCATGCTATAATTGTTTGTATTTTGTTTAGCATAAACATTTCCCGTGGAAAATCATATAAGTTGAAAAAACATTCTATACGAGTGAGCAGAATGTTACTGAACCTTACTTAAAACAAATCCTTTTTAGTAAATAAAACCAAAACAAATGATAAATTAAATCGGAACCTCAAAAACACATACATGTAATCCTAATTTTCAAAAGCTGATGTTTATTTGCATTTAAATATTTTGAAGTCTCGAATGGATTATGATAGCATTCCACATAATATTTAAAAGAAAACATCCAACATACCGACACCGTATATGTTCCAGACATTAATGCCTCCACAAAATGTTTCTTCTTCACAGGATATATAACATAAACTTGCACTTTTCTGTTTTCCAAATTTTTCATTTCTTTCTAAGCACAGGCATTTTTTTAGCTGAAATTATAGATTTTTTCTAATCAATTAATCATTTCAAAACTTTTAGCCACCGATTTCATTAGGGAAAAGATTCACAGAAATAAATGTTCTTTGGAATACTTAGTGATTTACACTGAGCTGATTGCTTTTTATCTATATCTTTGTGTGTTTTCCTCATGCTTACCTTTATTGCAAATCCAGAATAATTACTGCACAGAAATTGGCACTCGTATATGGAAGGACTACTTAAATTATGGAAATTCTTGTTGTCTGGTATGTAAAAGCATCCTAACAATAGAGCAAATTTGAAGTACAGTTCAAAACATAATTAAAACGATAAATGTTTAAAGTAAATAAAGTCTCATATTTTATATTCTTTTCTATTCTGGCAATGTCCTAAAGGTTATGTAGAATACATTTAGGTATTTCTAAAAAAAAAAATAATATCCTTTTTCTTAAATGTCTTGACATAATATCTAATTAAACATATTTTTTTATGTTCTAGGTATCTAAAGACAAATTTGCAGCACCATCAACTTGTAAATCTGAATTTGCTAGGTGGAGGTAAATCAAAATTTATCACATATTCCTTTGCTTATTGAAAAATGGAACCCTCACAATCTTTTAGCTCTTTCGTTGAAAATTAGTGAATAAAAATGTAGCAATCATGATGTATCATATCCAGATATCGTCTGTGTCTTTTGATGACCATAATATGAAATATAATTTCACACACTAATAAATAAACGGAACCAGACAAGCAAGCCTTTAATGTGTTTTTATATACAAAGACTCAGTATTACATTCTTATTGCTTATGCTTAATCCTGAAACTCAGACCTCTTATATAAAAAATACAAATATCCAAATGAAAATAAAGAACCAATTATGTTTATAATTTAAAGTTTAAGTTAAAAATATAAACCGTTTTGAATTATAACAAAAATCATACCAACAACAGTCAAATATGGTGTAGAGGAAATAAAGGTATTCGTCCACATATCTTGAAAATCACCACTTAAACATGATTGCTGAAAGGCTCCAACATTTGTTTGATCTAATGTCGACAAACGTGCTCCAAATTCTTGATCGCAGAAGTTTCTAGCTTCTATCCAGCTCATATTCTTGTCAACATATACGTATTCCATTCCTGAAACTTTAATAATCTTATTTAGGTTATAGTATTTTGAGATATATAAATTAAATGAACGTATACATTTTTATTGCCATTGTCACTTCATTTCACACTCTTTTACACTATGACCTAGCGGTATCTTCTGTTTAGTCCATAGAGTATAATGAATTTAAAGAAAGGGATACATATGTTTTTTAAAGTATACTTATTTAAAGAATAATTCACTTTTTTTATCTTAATGGTGCGAGCAGTTGATTGATCATCATGAAACCAAAAATCCAGAGAGTTTTCATTATATTTTAAGTTTTATGTGACCCTTGAACCAATGATAGAAGCTCTATAAAATGATGAGAAATATCAGCATGGTGTATTACTAATCAACCCATGTAGCAAGAAAGCATGCCGTTTTTTTGACGTGCTGAGCAAATCACTTTATGAGGTTATAAAGCTATAACTTTTTTGTAGTTTTATCAGCAAAAGACATAAAAAATGTGAATATAGTAATTCATTATTAATAACAGGTTTTTTTCTATAATTAATAAATTAAACAGTTTTAACATATTATCGGAAAATGGAACTGTGTATCATTTGTTACATAAAGATAAGGTTCTCAGGGATTAAACATTACTTTGTTAGAGGAAACAAGGAAAGATCTTCTGCCAAGTTACAAAAAAAAATAACCTGCAAATAATTTTCTCCCTGACTTTTACTTTCTGTATACCAACGCGGAAGACCCATTAATCTTCTTATGACCCCTATAGTTAATTTTCAGTGTATTTTTTGTTTTTGTTTTTTTCTATACGAAAATCTTAAATCTGTCGGTGCTTTGATAATAATTTTATTTGACTGAGAAACAACATAATGAAACTCTTTGTCGTTTCTGACTTGTTTTGTTTATTTAGAAAAAAAAAAAGCGTTTTCAAGTTTTTATTGGTCAAATATGTTATTATAATATTTGATTTTCCTCCGTCAAAGGGACTTTTTATGCCCCCATAAACAAAGTTTCAGAGGTATATATATTTTGCCCTGTCCCTCCGTCTGTCTGTCTGTCTGTCTGTCTGTTTGTCAGCAAAAATTTTAACCTTGCCCAAAACCTTTGACTGAGTGGGATTATAGCTTTCATATTTCACAGGTTTATTTCTTGTGACAAGACCTTTCTATCGGTACCACCAAACTTGACCTCCTGACCTTGACCTTGGAGTTTGACACACTTTACACCAAAATTCCAAACTTTTGCTTGGGCCACAACTTATGAACAGTTGGTGATAAGACTTTCGTATATATATATATATATATATATATATATATATATTCTTTGTGACCTTTCATTGGATAACATCAACTTTGACCTTTTAACCTTGACCTTGAAGATTGACCTACTTTTCAAAAAACCTTAAATTTGGCCCTTACTTCAGAAAGGTAAGGGTTAGGGCCTTTAATACTTGACATAAGTAATTCTTGTAACAAGACCTTTAATCGGACACCAATAACTACTCGACAACTGACACTTCGACCTTGACCTTGAAGTTTGATTTACTTTTAAAAAATTAACCTTGGCAATAACTTTTCAACGGTTTTAATTAGAGCTTGATCTTTCATACTTCTTATGTGTAATCTTTGTGACAAGGAATTTCTGTAGAAACCTTCAACTTTGCCCCTATGACCTTGACCCCGTAGTTTGATATACCTTAAAAGTACATTGATCTTGGCCATAACCTTTAAACGGTAAGGGCTAGGGCTTCCAAACTTCCTCTTTGTTATCCTTCTGACAAGTCCTTTCGTAGAATGCCAACAACTTTTACCCTTTGACCTTGACCTCGGAGTTTGACCTACTTTCAAAAAAGATTAAATTATCGCATTAAGTTTTGAACGATTAGGTCTAGTGTTTTCATTCTTCCCACATGTGATCTTTGTGACAAGGCTTTTCTTTAGAAACCAACAACATAGACCCTTTGACCTTGACCCCAGAGTTTGACCTACCTTTCAAAAAGTCAATCTCAGCCATACTTTTGAACAGGTGGCACTAGGGTTTTATATTTCACATTTGTATTTCTGTTGAGAAGGACCCACATTTTGTATCAATTAACATGTCTTTTGCATTTGAGAAAATTAAATCTTCGCTTTGTTGCCATACGGCGGCATCACTGTTTCACAAACACATTTTGTATTTATATCAATGGAAAATTATTTAAAACTACATGTATACTATTAATGCATTCTTATTCATCTTCGTATGCACACAAGAAGCAGGGATTAGATAAATAACATACCTTCCGAACTTATGATTTCTTCAAAAAGGAATATTAGCAACAGTGCACAAAACATGATTCGATGAATTTCTTTTTAGGCTGAAGTACAGAGTCTTCAGATTTTAATGTAAGCACGAATGACTCTTCTCATGACAAGTACAGATTTAGCACCTCCTCACAAAGAGTCGGTTATCCTGAAAGTCTTCCTTTTGTGAACTTTTCCTCATTAAATCCTAATTCCTCTTATTCTTATATCATCTTCTCCACGCGAGGAGAGCACATGTTTTAAAGACGATGGTAGTTGTATATTTTCCCACTTTGACTGACAAGGAAGTTTCGTTCTAAAGTACATAACTGGGGTTGTAATCATTGTATAAAGATAGACTGTAAAGTTTTAAGAATATCCTTCCGTTATCGCGCGATTTTTTTCCCGTATCCTGTTTTGATATATTGCTAAAGACGTAATTAAATTTTCATATTCAAGAAGCCTTTATAACAGAATCGTTAACATTAAAACACATATTAAGGTCAAGATCTAGTAAATGTCTTCAGACTAACCTCTTGGTGTTTGATCCATTAGGACGTCATAATCACTTTCAACTTTCTTTTTCACGTACTTTACTGCTCTAACCGTATTATATAGAGAATATTTAGTACTTTCATTTTATTCAATTTAAAATTACATGAAAAGTAGTCCCTATTCCTATATTAAATTTGACTCTATTTTAAAGAAGAGGCCATGAACATACAAATTACCGTTTTTGAAAGACTGTAGACAATCTGGATACAATTTCTTTTCTGACAAAAAAACATATTCACGACTGCTTTTCTAAATTTTTCATTGGAAATGGCAGTTTAACATACGATTTTTCATCTTATTGGACCAATCTAAGCTTAAGTTATAAAGCAATTTATTTCTCAAAGTTGTTAAATCTTTCACTTACTAGATCTTGACCTTAAGCTTCCACTAGACTCAAATTTTTGTTTGTAGAAGCCAACTTTAAAAATGATTATTGTAACCTGAGAATTAAACTTATACAAAAAAGATGAAGACAAAAAATTTGTAACTTAAATTTAAAGCAAGTGAAGTATGCACGATTTGACAATTAACATACACTTTTCACTGCATATTTATCCACGAGTATCCAGCTCAAAAATAATTTACGGTAAAATTTCGTTATCACAAGAAGTACACATGTATATTCTTATGGTTAAGAAGAAATATGGAGATAAAAAACAGAACTCAAGCTTTAAAGTTCATTATATATTCAAATTGGACGCTGGAAACATCAGCAGTGACATATGACATGGAAGAATACTAGTAAGCGTCACCGCTAAACCGGTCTCTCCAGGTTTGTGTTCCTCTGGAAAACGGGAAAATGCGTAGAGAATTCAGTATGTAAAATTAATCTAACAATATGTATGAAAAACTTCAGTCAGCAACCAACTGAATGATAGATTGTAATTCCCGATAAAGTAATTAAATCAATCAAACTTATGCAAAGAACTTGTAAAATGTTTTTTTTTTTCAAATGAGACTGTTGATATCAAAATGTTTCATCAACTTTCGTATCAATAGCTTACATTGTTTAAGAAATTTTTCATGTGTAGCAGATGTTCTTGCGTTTTTTTTAATAAACTGGGAGACATAAAACTCTTCCTATAGGTGATTAGGGTGTATTGCTACATATGAAAAACTAAGGGAAATTGACGGTAGAAAAGTTACCACAATTATTAAAGTTCTGTTATTAGAACATAATAAACGTCAGTTTCTAGTATATTGTTCAAATATGAAATTAAACGGTAAAACTAAAATATCGGAAAAAAATTGCCAGACTCAGTGCTATCTTGAATACTAGGTTCACTGTGATAAATCATGTCAAAATATAAATGGAACTTCAGATTGCATCTTCGATAAACATGTATCTTAAGTAATATCGATTTGAAAGCCATAGCAAGACTAGTGTTTTGTCCGTCATCTCATGTTTGTTTGTTTTTTCATAAATCCTTATTCATTTTTTTTCATTTCTATTAATTAGAATGAAACGTTTTAAAGAAAACAAAATATTACATTACTTAAGCATTTTTTAGGAATTTGACAAATATGACAATACTTGTTTTAAATTAAACAAGAGGCCCTTGGGTCTTATAGGTCACCTGAGCATCATGCAACAACTTTCAAATGATTGACTTTGGTTCATGTTTTAAGCGATGGCATTCACAATTTTGAAATAGGCACCATTGCTAATCATAACTATACATTTAGCAATTGTTTAGTTTGTTTACTTAATACCCATAATCAGGGTAGGGAAACAAAAATGCATGTCAACTAATCAGTAATATTCAGCAATAATCAGGAGTGCCCATATCACACATGAACCCCTGACCCTACGTCTACACATTGCACAAGTTTTGAAAAGACACACTTGCTTATCACAAATGTTTGATTAATGCCAAGGAGCAGATTTCAAACAATTCATTTTTATTATATAAGTAGAGTCCGTACTTTGTTATCCCTGGCCCAAGGGCGATGAAATTCACAATTCTGGAAGAAGAGCCCTTGAACATCATAACTATATAAATAGTTCATCTGCTTATCACCCAGGAGTAGAGAAAAAAGATTTTCATAGATGTAATGTATTATCACTATATAATCATTATAGAGCCACGCCCTCACACCATAACCCCTAACCATGGGGTCATAAAATTCACAGTTTGGTAGAAGCATTCTTGCTCATCATAACTATGTCCTTAATTAGTTTATTTAATACTTACAAGTAGAGAAGAAGCTTTTCAAAGAATAAATGCCTTTTTACTATTTAATAAATATTCAAGTGAGCCCCGCCTTAATTAACACCAGAACCCCTGACCCTGGGCCATAAAATTCACAATTTTGGTAGAGGCACTCTTGCTCATCAGAACTATGCACTTAGTTAGTTCACTTAATACCTAGGACAAGAGAAAAAGATTTTGAAAGATTTAATGCATTTTCAATATATAGTCAATAGAGCCCTGCCCTAACACCAGAATCCCTGACCCTGGGGCCATAAAATTCACAATTTTGGTAGAGTTTATTTAATACTCAGGAACTATATAATCAATAGAGCCCCGCCCTAAAACGAGAACCCCTGTCCCTGGGGCCATGAATTTCAGAATTTTGGCAGAGGACTCAATGATGATTACAATCATACCAACAGTTGACTGCTTGATGTCCAGTGTCCAGGAGTAAAGAAGAAGATTTTTCAAGATTGCACTAATTTTGGTGGTTTTTGCCCCACCCGCAGGCCCCAGGGGGGCGGGGACCATGAAATTCACAATTTTTGTTCCCCTTTACCCATAGATGCTATATGCAAAATTTGATTGAAATTGGTTGAGTGGTTTCAGAGAAGACGCTGAAAATGTTCAAATGTTAACGCACGACGCATGACGGACGACGACGGACGAAAAGTGATAGCAATAGGTCACCTGAGTTTACTCAGGTGACCTAAAAAAACCAAGAGGTACTTTGAGTAATGAGCTCTCTAAATGATATCCCCGCCTCACATATAGGTATAATGGCAAAGTCCATATTTTGCACTGGGAGGCCCGAAATAAGTGTCGGATCCAAAAATGACATAGAAGGAGTACAATGGCATTATGTAATCAAGAATGTGTGAAAGTGTCATGAAATTTTATTCAGTGGTATAGTAGGACTTTCAGATAAGAGACAGGTACCCTTCAATATCATAGAAAAAATATAGCCATGCCCATGCTTTGCTCTAGGGAACATATGCCCTCTCAAAATGTAAAATAGCAGGAGCACAATGGCACTTTGTAACAAAGATTCTGTAAAAGTTCCATTTAATTTCAATGAGCGATATAAGAGGAGTTCCGGATAAAAGATGGGTACTCCAAAGCGTAACAGACGTACGTACAGACGGATGGATAGAAATCCCGATCACTATATACCATCCCACTTTTCAATCGAGTGTGTAAAAATGCATCATTATGTCAATGTGACGATGTCATATTCGCGTCAGCAATCGTAAATATCCTCAACTTCATCAGGTAGAAGATAAACACATTTCAATATGGCATACGTCATCCTTTTTTGTTGTTTTTTTTCTATAGTTTATTCACTTTCTTTTCACGTGTTATTAACTGACCTCTATGCTCCCTACTGTAAAATTGATTCCCTAAATTTTAGAATGTATCACATCAAGTTTGTTTGATTTCGCTGCGTGTGTCAGAAAATATAGCAATTAAAAGTAAAACAAAACTTACAGACAACACACAACAGACATACATTCATGTAAGGTGCAAGAACTAAACTCTGCCAGAAAGCTCACCAGATTAGCTGAATTATAATTAATGAGATGAAATGGAGACAAAGAGAACATCTTTTAAAATAAAAAAAAAATGAAGAGAAGGAAAATTAAAGATTTCAATACATTTGTATTTTTACATCACATATGTCAATTCTCGAATACCATTGGCTTAGTTCAAATAACTAATTTTTTTTTTAAACATCACACATATTAAATGTAAATTTTGAATACTTAATACACATGTTTTATTTAATTAGATAAAATACACTGCATATGAAATATGCACAGTGTCTCAGGAAATTTATGAAACACAAATTTAAAAAAAAAAAAAAATAGCATGTCCATGTATGAATTTACAAGTGTATGTTCAATGTTTTCTTAACTGGGATTTGTATTTTAGATTAATACTAATGAATCCAAACAAGTGTGCTTTTCAAAAATTACAGATATTTCTAGTTCTTAACATATTATGTCAATTTCAGCTTGGTTTTCTAGCTAGAACAGGGAATCGAAGGTCAATTTTTGCTATAGATGATGTTACTCTGATTGCAGGCTCATGCGGTGAGAAAAAATATTTAAAATCAAAGTTAAATAAATAATTTTAATGGTTCATAAATTACCTCTAACTTTATCTAAGGTTCTAAGAAAATATGCTTACGCATTGATTTAATTGGTGTTTTGTCCACCAAAATATGACTGATATATTGCCGACTTGGCGTTAAAGACTAACCAGACAATGTATGTTTTTGAATATGAAAGATATTCTCTTAATAGAGAAATCGACAACAAAACTGCTTCATATGAAAGGGGAAATGAAATGTAACTTTGAGGGAGGAGTGGATACATGCTTTGACCAAGACACATCTGATGACTTTGACTGGACCATTACAAGGGTAAGTACTGGTTTTTAAAGACATTGAACACAATTTTGGATAAGGAATCACTGTGTAGATAACAATCGATGGGTCGTATTTGGATTAAAAGAAATCATACAAGTTGATATTCCATTGTTTTGAATTTATTTTGACAATGATTTTTTACGATTACGCGATCATAGTCGAGGGTTCAAGGTGGATTACTACGGAATGCTTACTCCTCCTAGTCCTACAAATAAACTTCGATATCAAATTGCTATGGTTTTCAAATGTTTTTAATTTTATACTGAACAACTCGCTTATCTCTTGAAAATGGTTCACTGTATTTTACAGGAAGGTCGAACAAGTACATCTAACACAGGCCCTAGCAGTAATATTGAAGGAAACTATTTCAGTTATATTGAAGCTCATGGACCTGGAAAAAATGATGTAGCACGCTTGGTATCAAAATTTGTTTTGGAAAGTATGATTTTAAGGATATTTTGTATTATGTATTTTAATTTTATTTACTTTCCCTTGCAAGTGACCTAAAAAAATGAAAGTTTTTAAAGATATTTTCTTGATCAACAATAACTATAATTCCATGTTTGCATTTTGTCAATTGAATTAAGGATTGTTATGTGAGTTTTGTACATGTTAAATTACAATGTAGTTTCCCAAATATTTTGTAGACGGCAACATAACACTCAGCATGTGGTATAATATGTATGGACGTGACGTCGAAACTCTGAAGGTTTTTCTCAGAAATGAAGCACAAGAGGAACTCATTATATTTCAAAGATCTGGAGATAAAGGGAAATTATGGATCTTTATAAATCTAACATTAATAATAGAGGGAAGGTGGCAGGTAAGAAAAAGAATATTTAAACCTATAATGAAAAATTGCCTCAAGGCCTTTCTCTAAAAATTGATGAAGCCTATAAAAAAAAATAAATCAACGCAAAATCAATTTATTCCATATTTTCGAACCAACTCTAATCAAGGCTTTCTTTCCAAAAATTTGCCAGTTCATTTTTAATTGTTTTTAAATACAAATGCATTAGCTATGCATTTAAAATGTTTTAACTTAGAGTTTTTTAGTTTCAGAAAAGCAATTTATTTTTGTCGATAAAAATAAAACATGGTATGAGGCAATGGAGTTCTGTGTAGAAGAAGGAGGACAGCTATCTTCCCTGGACGATGGAGACATTGGATCTTTGCTACAAGGCTGCCTTAAAAATGAATCTCAAGAAATTTGGACCAGTACCTCCAGTCATACAACTCCATATCTATCCCTTATTGGTAAATCGCTGCACTTAAAAAAAAAATAAGGATTTTAATTGGTCGTTAATAAGGAATTTTTTAACTGAAAAATTTTTGCTTGAAGCAGCATTTTGTGCGGGGGGACAGACAAACAAACAAACAAAGAGAAAAAGAAACCAAATGAAGAGAGAAATTGTAGGACTGTAAAGTGTATATATCAGTTAAAATTACCGTATTTGATAGCTTTATAGAAATATACATCTGAAGTAAAAAGATGTATCAGGCCAGTTACTAAGTTTCTTTAGTTCGCTTTTCAAATCAAAAGTTTCAAAGTGAAAACAAGAAATAACTGAAGTAATCACATAATTTTTTTGAAATTAAAATTCATAAGAAATTGAAAATTACTTTATGATTGCAGTAAATTTAATTATTCATTAATTAATTTATTAATTATTAATTATTGAGACCTACTCACTTTTTCAGGATGCTTTGAAGTATTGGATGCGATGGACTTCTTCGTATTAAACGACACATCATTGGTGGAGTGTCAGTATTACTGTAGAACTTCTCCTACATTTGCAATATGGGTATTTTCATTATATCGTAGAATCTACACTGATTTGAATTAATTACCGTATAGTATTTACTCGAAATTTGAATGACGATCTAATTGCTTTATGAATAAAATTAACCTGAAACTTCTTCCAGGGATATAAATTCAATATCGTGTATATTTTTTCGTTTTTGCGATTTTTTTTCATACACCTGAAATGGTGAGGATTATGTTTATGTTTTTTTCTTTCAGGAGAATAAATGCGCATGTCTTTCAAAGAATGCCAATTTAACACTGGCAGAAAATCAAGAGTCTTGCAATATTACGTGTGACGAACATATGTATTGTGGTGGGAAAAATAATGTAAATATATACAGTGTAGGTGAGCCATTTATAATTCAATATATTCTTATGATTTTAAGGTAATTCCACTCTCCTATGATGTCTTAAGTTTTGGCAAAAACTATTTTAAATCACTTTTTCAGTTTGATTTTTTTCTGAATCGGACGGAAGACCTCTCGTTGCTCGCAACGAGTTTCTTTTCTAGTTTATTTTAATAATTCTACTTGAGTGTCTGGTTTTGTGCCTTTAGTTTCTCAAACATTCATGAATTTACAATACACACATGTGTTTAATTTCACTCACACCATTTAATGTGCATTATTTAACTTTTAAGGTAACGTATATCGATCCAAATTATTTCTATGATATTGATATTGATTTAATTTATTATATATTGTAGATTATAATGACAGATTAATTCTTTTTTAGCTTTGCATCGAAGCAAATGTACCTTTTAGGAATACAGCAGATATTGCTATAGATGACATCCGGATAAAAATTAATCAAAACGGTGAGAGACACAAATCTCAATTAACAATGACCATTGACTTGTTTAATATGTTTTAAAAATCCAAAAAAAAAAATTAAATTGGGTCGTTTTCATCTCTTGAAATTTCATTTGTTTTGTTTTTATATTTCTTCATAGAATCAATGACTTTTAGGTTAAATTTTTAATTAGAATTCAAAAATACATGGAGGAACTTTAATGAGAAATGCCTTAGAAATTTGGGTTCTTACTCCGGTATTGGCAAGTTAACCAGCACAAACTGTCTTTATAACGATCGGGAGAGGTGGACTGGTATCATTCGGACACAGAGGAAAGGTTCAGACCTAAGTGGTACGTCACAGGATAAATGAACCCAATAAATATTGTCACCTTAAGTTAACTGAAGGAAAACGTACTCTGTCTCTACGTGTTTTTCTGTCTACCTGAAATATTTGTCATATATTAATTATAAATTTAGAAATACATCAATTTTGATTATAAAAAGGTTATTTATAGAACAATATATATATATATAAATATTTTTGATTCGTAGGTTTATTTTTTTTTTTTTTCAAAAGTTTTAAATTAAATTGATTTAAATATATTTATTATCATAGTAAAATATGAAAGACTTTGTTTGGAAAACTAATTGAATGATTCATTTTTCAGCTCTAAGGAGAACCCCCAATGCCCTGATGTCATTTGAGTACAAATATGGCATGTATTCCTACTTTTGGGAAACGTTTAACAAAAATAAAACTAGGACTTTTGTTTGTGAGAGTAAGTTGTAAATCCTTCATCCTAAAATATGTAATTTTTCATAGTAATTTTACCTTATAGACGTTATACACATTTGTACTTAAAATAACAACACAGAATGATTCATCAAAAACTGAAAATTTGGCAGGACTCTTCATAGTTTGAATATAAAGAAGATATTTGTTTGATCATTTGAGAGAAGCTAAGGTTTGTGTAATCGTATATCTTTTTTTAATGATTGAAAATATTATCTTTTGCATTATCACATCCTCAGTAATGAAACATAGTAGTTAATTCATCTAAAAAAAACTTTTGGTAACAGCGTTATCAAAAATGCTGCAATAGATAGAGTGAAACTCCTCCATTTGCCACTGCGTTACAAAAAGGGACTATAGGAAAATTTAGAAAACTCCATATATTGTGGGTGGATATAAAATTTATTTCACTTAAAAGCAAAAATTGTTTTATTGGACTTTACACTGGTGAAATGGCAAAACTTCTGCCCCATTCTCGAATAAAATTCATTTTCAACCCTTAAACGTTGATTTTTCTCTATCTAAGTAGGACGAAACTCATCAGAACAGTATGAAAAGTGTCTTGCGTATTCAGAAGTTGATAACGACATACCTGATATCAATAAAAGGGATACTGCTCTCACTAATGGTAAGATGAATTTATAAACATATCTGCGTAAAGTACAAATAGTCGTGAATAATTATTAAAAACTCTTTGACAATATTTAAGAAGTGTAATTTATGATCTTATAATTGTCTTCAAACTTTTATTTGTAATCTTGTAGATACCCTTACCTTTACATTGGTTGCTGTGATTTCGTTTGTCTTGGTTGTGTTAATATGTGCATTGGTCGTATATATGTTATACAAACGGTAAGTTATTTTATTATTATCCTGGTCATTATATATTTAAGTTGTTTTCGGATACAACTTCAGAATTGTAATTTGCCATACTCAAACTATCTAGTAGAATCTACACTAATTAGATCCTAGTAGATGAGGATATGAAACTATTCAACTTGCAGATTATGATTTGATTTATTGCACAATTGCGTCTTTGAATATAGCTTTCAAAATACAGATTGTACATAAAAATAATACACGATTTTTTTAATTATGTCGCTTAAGAAAAAAACATTAAGTCTACGGCCTACGTGTTGATAAATGATTTGGAATAATTTAATTGTTCATTGTAAGACATCTTTTGCTTATAAAATCAACCGTCAAGAATAAATCTTGTCAAATGACACGTCCAGTTTTTAATTAAATATATCTCCGCAAGAGCCCGTGATATGGTTGGAATCAATATTGTTTGAATTCAACGTCAACTCATTGTTTAACAATCCGTCTGTCCATACCTATTTCTGTCAAAGTTTACTACGCAACTACTCATTGCAATGCTGAAAATATTGGCACTATCTTTGATTAGGCAACTAAACTTGTGTATATGCACATGAAAACGTCTATTCACATGGGATGAATATACATGTAATTTGTCATGGCGTCTAATTTCACCTCTGATGTTTTGGAGGCCCGTGTTTGCTTTGCTCCATTTTTGTATTATTACTTAATGGTCTTTAGAGCTTGAATACTGTTTGTTATTTCAATATGCACTATTGAGCATTAGCTCACAGACTTCTTGTTTTATATTTCTATATAAGTTAACATGTATTTAAATAATGTCTTCAAATCACTTTAGGTAAAAATAAGCAACTTTCTTAAAGAAATTGAATGATTTTGTTGCGTACAAATAATATTATTTTAAATTGTTTTAACTTTTAAATAAATAAAAAAATGTACATTCTTCTGAAAAATAAATTGTCTCTCATCTTAAAATATCCCTTTCAATCTGACACATTGTCTTATAATTTTTTTTATTTGATAGGAGATTGGCAGTGAAAGTACAATATGAACAACAATACAACTCTTCAACAAAAGAACAAGTTAACTTTATGTATATGAACTCGGACGACATCCTTATAATACAAAACAAACCTTCAAGAATCAACTCTGAAAATCATAGCACCAAGCAAATAACTGATGAACGTGAAAATACAGAGGAGCTAGACTCGAACGAAATATATGTTAACGAGAAACCTGTTATACTTAGATCACGACCAGAGTCAATTAAAAATATTAACGATAAAGTTGAAATACCGGAAGAGGACTACGATCATCTGAAAAGGAATAACAATGTTGTAACGACAGTACAGGAAAACACTTACAGTCACATGACTGACAATCAATACGGTACACAACAGATTCAGTGTGAGGATACATATGACCATACAGGGGGAACCGAGGGCGAGTACGGAGCATCACAGATTGATCAGGATGTAAACAATATGTATGATCATACAGGATTCAATGATACAGATGACGTTTACAGTCTTCCAAATAAAGGCACTTTTCATATTGAAACGTTATAATGTCGTAATAAAAAAAGATACGTGATACCGATTAAGTATTAAAAAAACTGCACCCAGTATCTGTGCTTGTTTTTAATTTTCCTTCTTTGTTTTTATTTTAAAAGATGTTTTCTTTGTTCCCATTCATCTCATCATTTTATTATTCAGCTTACCCGGAGAGCTATGAGGCCGAATTTTACGAGCACCATACATGTACATGTACGAGTATGTACGTCTGTTGTGTGTTATCTGTAAGTTTTATTATACTTTCGTAATATTTTATGACATATGTATCGAAATCAAACGAACTTCATGTTATAAATTCTTAAATATAGCAAATTTATTCTACAGAAGGGAGCATTAAGGTCAATTAATAACACGTGAAAAGATATTGGATAAACTTTAAAATTACTGTGAAGTCATTAATTTTCGTTGAGGATTAATTATCGCTGTTTTTTAGGAATGAAAGACCATCCAATTAATGACCGCCCCGAAATGTAAAATTTCATATGCATTACTACTCAAAACTTCTCCAACCTCGAAATCAATACCCGACAAACCAATATTTCATTCTCAAACCTGAAAAATGTAACCTCACGAAAACAGCTAAAACACTTAAAAAACCGAATGGTTCATTAATACATTAAATGGATTTATGCATATCTGATAAACTGTTTGAAAAAAGGAAGACCTATACCACAGTGAAGTGTCGTCGTGCACCACAACCGGGATTCAAGCAAGGGGCGTCCACTCTTCTCCCGGCCGTTTCTAAACAACAATATCTTTATCCATATCCAATTGTCGCCCTCGTGGCGCAGTGGTTATATAGAGCGTCTGCTCTAGAGTCGGTAAGTAAGGAGTTGATCCTTATCGCGGGTTCGAATCCCATTGTGGGACGTGGAGACCGGTCTTTTGGATGAGATATAAACATAGGTCCCGTGTCGTAGTGGGTGCTGGCACAAAAAGGATCCCTCCCTGCTCAATGGTCCTGAGTGCCGATTATAGGACCAAATTTGCAGCTCTCCACCGGCATTTGGTGGCGTCTCCATATGAGTGAAAAATTCTCGAGAGGGACGTTAAACAATATATATACGTTTTTCTCCAGTATTCATTTACAGTATTCTCTCTTTATCAACTTGCACCATACATGTCGCTTTTCCACATTTTCTGTACGAATTCTGATAGTATTTTTTTCAACACACTTGTGGAATCCTTCTTCATTATTATTTCTCTGAATTGTCCTTTTTTACACAGTTCAATGCCAGAATTTGTTAGACATTGAAGTTATTTCCAGTAGTGAACGCTTCCTGTTTGATTTTACAATAGCTGCAAGTTTACGACTATCCCTCTCTGACAAGAAAGACGGTCTTCCGCTTAGATTTTGTTTTCAATGTTCCCTTGGCCTTTCAAACGTCTCAAAACACTACACACACTTGATAGTAGATGTCTCGTATGCTTAGCTATCTTTTAATCCTTGATACCCGCTTTACATGTATGTAACTCAGCAATCGCATTTTTTCTGCAAGTGACAGCTCGTGTCTGCCTGTTGCCATTCTCAAACAAACAGCTATATTTATAGAACAACAGACGTTGTCACACTTTCCGGTAACCTGCAGGGTCAGATTTCTACGTCATAACTTTGCAATGCAAGAGTGATAACTTTTAATTTTAAACACATAGGAACACACTTGAGAGTGGATGTCCCGTATGCTTAGCTATCTTTAATCCCTTGAAAAACTTTGATCGGTCATTGTGGCCCCGCCCTACCCTACCCCTGGAGGTCATGATTTGAACAAACTTAAATGTACACTATCTGAGGATGATTCAACATGAGTTTCATCTTTCCTGTCCTTTTTATTCCTAAGAAAAAAATTGGCCGGCCATTGTGGCCCCACCCTACCCCCGGGGGTCATGATTTGAACAAACGTAAATGTACACTATCTGAGGATGATTCCACATGAGTTTCATCTTTCCTGTCCCAATGGTTCTTGAGAAGATTTTTAAAGATTTTTTCTATATATTCCTATGTAAAACTTGCCCTACCCCTTAGGGTCATGTTTTGAACAAATTTAAATCTAGACTATCTGAGAATGATTCAATATGAGTTTCATCTTTCCTGTTCCAATGGATCTTGAGAAGAAGATTTTAGAAGTTTTTTCCAATATATTCCTATGTAAAAATTTGATTGGTCATTGTTGTCCCACCCTACCCCCGAGGGTCGTGATTTGAACAAACTTGAATGTACACTGTCTGAGGATGATTCAACTTGAGTTCATCTTTCCTGGCCCAGTGGATCTTGAGAAGAAATATTTTTTCAAAAATCCATTAATTTTTCACTAATTCATAATTACATGTATTTCCAATTGGAAGAGGGCGGGGCCCTTCATTTGTACATACTTGAATTCTTTTAACCTAAGAAAACGCTGTAGCAAGTTTGGTTGAAATTGGTTCAGTGGTTCTTGAGAAGAAGATGAAAATGTGAAAAGTTTACAACAACGACGCCAACGACAACGACGACAGACAACGGCTAAAAAGGAAGAGAAAATTATATCCAGGTTGGCATGTGACTGTATGTACTTTTTTGAGATAACAGAATTGACCGTTTGTTATTTTTGAACATCACAGTTGGGCACTACAAATAAAAAAAAAAGATAATTTTTTGTGTGACATTTCTTTTAAAGGCTTCTTGAATATTAGAATAATAAAAAAAACATATTTAGCAGTATCTTTAAAAGACATATTAAGCTTCCACGGATGGGATTTTTTTTATTTGTAGTGACCAACTGTGAAAATGATTACTCTAACTTGATAGTTAAACTTTTACAAAAAATAAAGTTGACAAAAAATTTGTAACATGAAAAGGATTAAAAGTAAATGACATACACTGTATGTTCAAACAGGATCTGGAAAAATATCCCGTGATAGCGGAAGGTGATTCTTAAAACTTAACAGCTTATCTTTACGCAGCGGTTACAACCCCCGTTATGTACTTTAGAACAAAACTTCCTTGTCCTTCAAAGTGAAAAAAGAAAAATACAACTACATGTACAATTTAGTACGGCCATGAGTATCAACTCTGTCTTTAAACCATGTGTTTTCTTCACGCAGATAGGATGAAATAAGGATTTTAAGAGGAAAATATCATAAAGGAAAAATCATAAGATAACCGACTCGTTGAAAGGAGCTGTTAAATCTATGCTCGTCATAAGAAGACTCATTAATGCTTACCTCAAAATCTTGAAACTCTCTACTTCAACTTAAAGAGATATTCAGCGAAACATGCATTTTGCACTTTTGTTAATATTTCTTTTTGAAGAAATAAGTTCTGAAGGTAAGTTATTTCATTTAACCTCAGCTTCTTGTGTAAGTCTCATAACCCATAAAGTGATTTGCTCAGGAGGTAAAAAAAAATGCATAGTTTCTCGCTGTGCGTTGCTTAACGTGGCAACGCACTTTGAAATTTTTTTTTAAAGTGCGTTAAAATTGGGACAAAATTCAACGCATTTTGAAAAAAAATTTCAAAGTGCGTTGAATTTTGGACACACTCAACGCACTTTGAAATTTTTTTTTCAAAGTGCGTTAAGAGTGTACATAAACATTTTTACCATTGGGCTATTTAACGCACTTTGAAAAATATGTGTATAAAACAAAAAATTCAAGACTTAGATTTTAGTAAATGGAGAAACAATTTTAGTTTATACGGTCTCATTAGAAGGACCAGTCTCTACGTCCCACAGTGGGATCCAAATCCGCGACGTAAGGATCAACTTCTTACTTTGCGACCCTAGAGCAGTCACTGCCCCACGGAGGCGACTGTATCAGATTTAAATAAAAATATAAGGAAAATTCTCTAGGTTTTTTGTTTTATGATGACAAATTAATTACTCGCTTCTTGAAGAAAAAATAGATAGTTATTTCTTATATATACTGTGATATCACTAAGTTGCGGGGGGGGGGGGGTGTAATTTTCGTGGTTTTCAAGGTGTGATTAAACCCACGAAATTATGTCCACCGTAAAATGCCATTTTTCACATATATTACTACTGAACATCTCTTCAACAATGAAATCAAATACCCATGAACCAATATATTTTTTTAAACCAGGAAAATTTGACCCCTCGAATAGGCCTATATGTGATTTTACAGCATTTCATTTACAAACATACCTGCCCTTTTCTTTTATTTCAGTATACTCTTAATAGCAGAAACCACCCGGCGATAGTGTAAAAGCGTGTGAAATGAAGAGACAATAAAATTTTATTATTTATAATATACATTCAATTTAAATAATCTTGAAATAGTAAACTAAATAAGATTATTGAAGTTTCAGAAATGGAATACGTATATGTTGATAAGAATATGACCTGGACTGGAGCTAGAAACTTCTGCAAAGAAGAATTTGGAGCACGTTTGTCGACATTAGATCAAACGAATGTTGGAGCCTTTCAGCAATCCTGTTTAAATGGTGATTTTCAAGATATGTGGACGAATACCTTTATTTCTTCTACACCATTTTTGACTGTCGTTGGTATGTTATCTGTTTTAAATTTAAATTTGACTGAAATTATAAACATAATTACCGTATATACATGTTCATGTACCCGCCTATAAGTCGGATGCATTTTTTAAGGAATTGATCTTTCAAAATACCAGTCTTTATAACTCGCCTACAAGTTGGACAGAGAGTTTGGGCCTAAAATTTAACTCCCAAAAATCCGACTTATAGGCGAGTATATGCGGTAGCTCCTTATTTTCATGTGGATATTTGTATTCCCTATAAAGAGAAGTAATGTATCATATTACGGCAAATAAAAGACACGAACGTGTCATCTTTATTGCTACATTTTCTACAAAAAAATCTTATCATAGTTTAGGGGATACCATCATTTAATGAGCAAATGGTTATTTTAGTCATAAATTTGAATTTTCTCCACCTAGCAAATTCAGAGTTTACAAAATGATGATAAAATCAAAATTGATTGATTGAAAATGTATTTTTAGATAGCTAGGACATAAAAAATGATAAATTAGATATTAGATAGAATCTTTTTTAAAAACATTACAGTGATTCAAGACTGCAGTGATTGGGAAGGCCAAAATGGTCAATGGGACTATGGCGCAACTGTCAAAAATTTTAATGGGCCATTTTGAAAATGAATGGGCCATCCATATAATCTGAGGGGCCATTTTAAGAAACAACAAAATGACAACAAATGTGAAGTACGAAATAAAACACGTTTTTAATGAACCGAACCTAATTTTGAACACATGCAATGCTGCAGATTTAAAGAAAACCGCAAATAAAATAATTATATCCGTATTTTGCGTTAAATTACATCGCAATTTGGATTAAAACCACCCTACCCTACAAATAAATGTCGTAATGTACCGAATCACGATAAACCGGAAGCAGTTTTTTGCGGGATTCCACCAATGAGATTTGTTGTTTTAAAATTGATTGCAATAAAGCGAAAGTAAAACAAGTAAGGAAGTCAAACGCAAAATGTTTCCAAATAAGATCGCTAAAATTTGAATGCGCACCTTGGCGCAAACATTGAATGATTTAATGCGCCATTTTTCACTTCAATACGACTATGGCGCGTGGCGCAAGCCCTTCCCAATCTGCCATTAACTTAATTGTATTAAACATTACTTTCGAGATTGCCCGAATAGAAAAGAATATTGAAAATGAGATTTATTTAATAATAAACATTTATAATTTTTAATAATCATGTTTTGAACTGTCTTTTAAACTTTGCTATATAATTATTAGGATGCTTTGACATACCAGACAGAATGAGTTCTCTTAGTTTAAATAGTCCTTCCATATACGAGTGCCAGTTTCTCTGCAGTAATTATTCTAGATTTGCAATTAAGGTAAGCATAGGGAAAACTAAAAAACAATTGAAAAAAGCAATCAATGTTAAACACTACGTATTCCAAAAATCATTCATTTTGTCTGAGAATCTTTTTTTTATGAAATTTGCGGATAATTTTTTTTAAATTATAAATTGATAGATTTAAAAAAATAATTTCTATAACTTAAGGTAAACAAATGCCTGTGCTTAGAAGGAAAGGAAATATTTGTAAAACAGAAACGTGCCAGTTTATGTAATATACCCTGTGAAGAAGAAACATTTTGTGGAGGCATTGATGACTGGAACATATACGATGTCGGTATGTTTTTTTTTTTTATAAATAGTTGAATGTTTTCTTGCATATCAAAGGCGCAATGCTATCATAATCCCTTCAAGACTTTATAAAGGAAATCAAAATACATCTCAAATTTAGTAAAATACAAATATAATTATTTTGTGGCTCTGATTTATTCTTTTGATATGTGTTTTTGCATTAATGATATTATAAAGCATTCCTTCAACGTTTATTAGACATGTTAATTATTATACCCAGACTCTATATAAAATGTAAATGTTTAATTCATGGACGTTATCCTTGTCTCTCTTTCCGCCTATCACATTTTCTTCTTCCCGTATAATATGATGCAGAAACCATTTCTTCTTTTAACATATTATATCGATCATACATATATTAGTGAACCACTATAGCCCATGTCTAACGGTAATTAAAAGAAGGAAAATGCCTTAGGATACATTTACACAATATAATTTTTTTTTGAATTTACAATGTACAGGTAAAATGTATATTTTTTTTCGAGTAACCGGAGAGCGGTTTTACTTACAAATATTCTCTTCGTTCGACGGTTAACGGGTTATTCGGGTACTCGCTCACAACACTAGCATGTATTTGTATAGAAAATATTAAATGTTTTGTTATTAGATATAAACCTGTCTCACGATCAAATAGTTTTTATTATACGTTTAATCATGAAAACCAAACAAAGATTTTAATTATCAATGAATATCATATCAATGACTTAACTTGATATTTTCAGATTTAACTTTGCATTGCAGCTGAGGAAGAATCAGTCCATAGAATTGATCCATTAACATTAGAGAATACGTCTTGTTTAACCAAGCAGTGTATAAACAATAGTTATCTATTCAGGGAAAGGAATTGCCTTGATGTCAAAGTCTCTGATGTTTCTTGCGGTAGGATATAAGTTCTAGGATATTACCAATAATAGGCAATTTTGAAGAAAAAGTAAATTGTAACTATATGTAGTTTGAAATTCGCAAACTTTCCAGGAACTAGTCTAAATTAATATATTTTTTATGAACATCGACTTATTATTTTAGTTACCAACATTTCATTAACTAACATATAAAAATATTAAATGTATATTTTCAATTATAAGAATGAGAATTGAAATAAACCCATTTATTATCGTGTTTTCCATCAGATGGTTACTTCTCATGTACGTTTGAACCCGAGGAGCCTTGCTTTTTGATTCAGAACAGAGAAGACACCTTTGACTGGATTGTGGCAACTGTTGAGTAGATTAACTAGTTTTTTTCAAACGCAATTAATAAGAATATTATCAGTCATTTTAAGCTTATGGAAGGTATTTTAGGAATTCATTTATGAAAATATCAGATTTATATTAACGTAATTCAGAAAAAAATATTGATAGTGTTTTTATTTATTCCGTAATTTCGATTATTAACCGCAGTACAAACATGTCTTTGATTAGAGTGTAAAAAATAGCCTCCCTGATAAAGCCTATGAGGGAGCATATTTCGCTTACGTGGAAGACAATGAATATAGCCCAGATCAAACAGCTATCCTGACTTCTTCCATTATCACTCCAGGTAAGAAATTCTAAATAAATACTAGTATGTCATTTGAAACAATGAATGAAGGGAATACCTGGAAAATATGTACTGCAATGTAAACTGAATAATGATGATTCCTCTTTATTTTAAAGTAAACTTTACAACTACTTTAACCACTTTGAATTAAAGTACATATTTCTATAAAAAAAAACGGGTTTGAAAATACATGAAAATGAAAGAGTTCTTCTAATGCTATGTAATATATATTAAAAAAAGGTCATATTTTCACATTCATACATATTCCTGATGCCAAAACAATATTTGTGCTAGAATATATTTAAGATTAAAATGTAATTTTGATTTTGTTAGTAATTTTCTTTTAGGTTATACGTGTAATTGGTGTTTACGTTTCCGATACTTCATCAGAAGTGATTATCAAACACCATTAGAGATTTTTGTCTACAAGGGAAACAAGACTATTGTTGATAGGTTTACATTATTTCAAACAGAAGATGAATGGAGAAATAAATCTAAAGAATTTAACGTAACTGCCAAAGAACATTTTAAAGTATGTATTACACTATAAATTGTATTCTATTTTATGACCCTATTGTAATAATTAGCATGGTTATCGGTAATCTGTTGAAAATCAACGGTCATGTTATCTTATATCTAACAAATACTCTAATTTCATGAGCATACATGTGCATGCCGACGAATGATATCGTCTTTAATTCACTACGGTGCCCAAGGGCAAACTCGTAGAAATCTTTTGAAATTCCTTAAATACATATATGTAAATTTGTCGATTATTAGAATTTAAAAAGAAACAATCAGAAAGAGATTTGAAAATACTATAGTTACTTTGCTATTTATGCTTATTTGGTACCACAAATTAAAACTTACAAATTCCTTCTGTTTTAAAATGATATAAAGACAACTCGTATAAAGGTCACTGGCATTAAATACATTTAAAATGTATTTAATGCCAGTGACCCTTATACGAATTTTACCAGCTGGAGTCAGGTATATATATATATATATATATATATATATATATATATATATATATATATATATATATATATATATATATATATATATATATATATATATATATATATATATAT
>PRKT01000226.1:578433-626350 GCA_003671525.1 Saccostrea glomerata | reverse complement strand
TATATTGCATTGAATGGGAAATATGTTTCATTTTGGGGATCTGTTTATTTTAGAACATTAACTTCTTAAAAAAATACCCCGGTATTCCGGTGTGGTACAATTCTATCTTGGTTGGCAAACGGTCTGTATTTATCAAAAATTGGTATGAGAAAGGTATCAGAGTAATTGGAAATTTTTTAGATTGCGAAGGAAAATTTTTATGCTATGATTCTTTACAAAAAAAGATTTTGCCTCTCACAAACAGATACAAATAAGCAGATTGTGCAATATAATAGTGTTCTTACTGCAGTATCAAAATATTTGAAATGTATGTCTATTGACAAATCCGAATCCACAAAATCTTTCAATACACTTATGCCCCTTTATTATGAATTGTTGTTACAGTCAGAAAAATGGACTAAGCCAATTTACTCCATTTTAAACACAAATAGTGTTAAACCTACATCTATATCTATGGGCAGTGTAATTTTGAAATGCATGATGTTTTTAAAGTTTGTTTTAAAGTAACAAGTGATACAGCTGTTCAATGGCTGCAGTTTAGAATACTGCGTAGGATTCTTCCTGTAGGTTACTATCTTAAAAAAATAATATTAAAACTACTGATTTTTATGCCTTTTTTAAGAATGAAAGTGAAACAGTTCAACATATATTTTTATTTTGTAATAATATTTTGGCATTGTGGAGTAGTATTAGCCTACATATATATAGAACTACTTCAAAAAGGGTTGGATTTAACATTAATAATGTAATATTAGGAGAGATTCCTTTGTCAAAAAATAATAGAATTGTAAACTTCATTATTCTATACACTAAACAATATATCTTTACTTGTTTGATGCAGAAGAAAATGCCAAATTTCAGTGCACTCTTATGTCATCTAAGAATCAAATATAATGAAAATTTGTTTCAATCCAAAAGAATAAAATTGGTTATTTTAATTCCATATGGTCTACATGGAAACTGTTTTTGATGTTTTCAATTTTCAGTTACTATTATTATTGTCTTTTTGTTCTTTTTTATCTCTATTTTATCCTCATATTGTGGATAAAAGAATATATGTATTTAACAATTCGGATAAGGAAAAAGGTGACAAACTTAATTTACATGTATTATCTTTTTTCTTTTAATATTATATATAGATAGATAGTTGATAGTGTGAAAGGGTGAGTGTGCGTGTGTATGGCATAAATGTAAATATGTTTCACTACTATGTCTTTGATTATAATGAGAAAAAAATAAATTAAAAAAGGGTTATAATATAGGAGATTCTTTCTGAAACTCCAAAATGTACCATGTGGATTTGTTTGCGATTAAGATGTTCGCTAAGGAAAAATATTTATGTTTCCTCATATTACTCAATCACTTTAGCTCTGTTATGAGTTTTTAACAATAAATCAACACCAAAATACAGATCAAATATGTCATTAGTTAAAATTGAAGAAAATAAGAATATTATAGTTACATATAACATTAACAGGAAACAAATCAAAGGATATTCGCACAATACATATCACTATTGAGCTGATACCCTAAACTAAAAGATAAACAATATTTGCAACAACAAAAGAAAAACAGTAAGTATACAGCGAAAAAAGATGGTGTTAAAAAAAAAGATGTCAGTAGAAATTAAAAAAAATATATAAATATTATGGGATGGTGGTGGGTGTGACAAATTTTTTACTGTTGTCGAAAGCATCGATGTGACGAGAGCCAACGCTGACGGGTCAGTAACCAACAGTGTTAAAACACGTGCCCATGATGGTCATATCTGATTGGCTATTATCGATATGTGGATAAGATTTGAACATTTGCGTAACAAGTGGCCGAAACTGAAGAAATGTGTAAAATTGCAGAACATAGTTATTCTGTTATTTACTTACTTGTTTTTTTTCTTCAAAATCGAATAAACATACGCAGTGTAAACTGTGACTTGTTGTGATCAATACGCATTGATTCGTAATCTCGACTCTGTACAGCAACCGATCAAAACACCCGCGCATATTTAAAACATAAGTCGATAATCTGCGAGTTTGCCCACAGGTGATGATTAAAAGACGAGGTCACTTGTGACTATTCGACGATATACATATGATTTGTTTAAGAAAATCAGCTTGGATCTGGATTTGTACTTTTGTTAATTTTTAAGAAATGCATACGGAGTTTATATATTTCAGTTGACTCGATACGCAAGAGCATGCTATATGTATGAACAATTTCCGAAACGATGTTAATTATTGACAAAATGTTGAAAAAACAAGAATATCACGTCTCGTTTAAAGTCATCATTTCGTAAGTTCTATGGTTGATATAAAGACCTTGTAAGCAAATACAATGTATCACTGACTCAAATGCTGACAGACGTTTTTCATACTTATTGTTAGTCCTTCATATTCATACACTGAATTGACGACGGAGTTTTCCGTTGTTTACCGATCATAATAAGGAGGTCACAGCGGGTTTGACCGGTCAACTGGGGATGCTCACTCCTCCATGGTACCTTATTCCACCTCTGATGTTTGGAGGTCCGTGTTTGCTTTGCTCCTATTTTGTTTTGTTTTATAGACTTTTGATCTTGAATACTGTTCGTTATCTCCATATGTTTTTAAACAATTTCAAAAGGACTGAATCTTGCTGACGTTGTTGCAATGATTAGAACGTCAAGTGCTTTTTTGCAGGTTCGTGTAGTAAGGCGTTATTTTTACATCGTAGTTTAGAATTCTATTGCGGAAATTGGAGTTCTTAAATTGAGATAGTTTAAACTGATTTTCTAAGTCGTAGTAGACAGGCACTGGAAATTAGAGAGCCCAAGCATGACTAATTTATTCTTAAAAGGATATTATCAATGGAAAGAAGACACTGAATATAAAAATGTTTTTACTATTCACAGATTTCCTTTGAGACCCGTAAACAAAAGCAATGGAATTCTTTTATAGCTATAGATGATGTAACGATGATAATAGGAAAATGCAGTAAGATGCTTTCATTTTTTTTTTACTTCTGCAAAGCTATGTAGGTTACCTTATGCACAATTTTCTACCATTGCTTTGGACAATTAACCGCTTTTAGCAAAATTTGGTTTCAATCAAACATAAAACTTCGGCTGCTTAGCCTACAGCATTTTTCACCTTTCCCCCCATCTTTTTATGGTATTCTTTGTACACTTTCTTTTTACAGATGAACCACTCACTAAACTGCTGAACATGAAAGGGAATTTGCAATGTACTTTTGAGGGAAATATAGATACATGTTTTATACAGGATAAATCCGACGGCTTTGACTGGATCATTCAAGTAATACACCAAAATATGTTTTTAGAATTCTTCCCTTCATGCTATCATCGAGAAAATTGTCACCATCATTCATTATGTAAATGTTATCTTATAGGTTTCTGTAATAAGTGATTTCTTGTTTACTCAATATTTTTTGGAGATAGGAACTTTCCCTTAATATAAAGATTTTTATATATCATTGATTATGGAAGTTTTTTTGTTGGAATACAAAGGGGTATTCCATTCATTTCCATTTCTTTTCTTTATCCATGCGCATGCCAGCCAATGCTTGCAAATTAAGACGTCTTTCTTTTAGCTTTTAATTTTTTTATATCAATTTTGAATGCTGAAAATAAATGCGCAATATATGGATATAATTTAGAAATTAAAGAATGTTTTCCTGATTAAAAATCAGGTATAATTCAAAGATTGACATGGTTGTTAAGGTAGAACCTATGTTGGAGAAGTCTTTGTCACACGTTTATCAAACTTTTCAAAATGATAAATTATCACTTTCTTATCAATCAGTTAAAAGCACATGTTTTTTGTTATTTAATGTAGAGCAGCTTGTTAAACTTGGAATTGTAATAACATGTACATAATGCGACTTCACAATTTCAGTCATTTTTAGGGGTACTTGTCATGCAAAAAAGACAAAAAAAATTACAAATTAGATTACTTTTTTTAAACATCGTTGTTTATATTGTTTATGTCCCCAGAATAAATTCTTTAATCTTCAATTGACATAAAAGATAAGTCTACATTTAAAAACTATAGGCAAATAAATTTTCAGTCATTTTTCCATCCTAAATTTGTAAATATTTTTCAGAAGTCTCTGCAGAATGTTTTTAATCTTAAACATGATGAAGAACATACCCAAATAATTACATAAAATGATTAAATATTTGCCTTTACCCCAAACTAACAGAGATAAGTTATTTTCCAATGCTACTTTTTCTTGACATTTTTGCACTTAAATAGGATTTAATTATTAAATGACTTTTTGGGGTTACTTTCAGATTTACAATGTGAATGAATTGTATATTTCTATTTAAAAAGATCATATCTGATAGAAAAATTGTACTGAAACACCAACCATTAAAAGTATAAATGAATAATTATCAAATAATCATGAAACGGAATGCACATAATTTCTTGATAGACATCACAAAATTAACACACTAGCCTATCTTCAGCATATCTTTCACTCGGACACATTTATCAAGATAGTATGTTACTATTTAGCTGGCAAGTGAAGATTTCCTGGGATTTTTGTATTCCTTCAAAATAGTTTTTTTAAACATATTTTATTGACAATATGTCAAAGGGATTGGACACAAGTTCCAAAAACTTAGATAGTCCTCTCCCATAAGTTGCAGTCAAAATAGTTGCATGTCATTCACAAAAACTTGTGTAATTTCATTACATTAGATAGTCATGGATTTTTTCACTTCAGGACAAGATCTAGTAAATGAAAGGTGCAAACAGGTTTATTTAATTTCAGAAATTTTTCAAGTCATTTAGCTTTATAACAAAAAATATATGAATTAAATATAGGTATTTATATGAAGAATGCTTTATTTTCTACAATTTTCATTGAAGCTTTAAAGTACGGGAAAAGTAACATCAAATTAATTACGGTATGACGTCAAAATGGATATTAATTGCACAGGCTAAACACATTCACTTGATATGATGTCATATGACGTAGGTTCTACGTTACATCTTTAATTTTTTTACTCTTAATTTGACCATACACTTTAAATGCAAGATTTCTTTTCCGAATAGGAGGGAGAAACTAGATCAGATGATACAGGACCTGTAAAAAGCGCCGAGGGAAAATACTATAGCTACATAGAAGCGACGTCTAGAGGCAATGGTGAAAAAGCCGTGTTAATTTCAAAGTTTGAACTAAGTGGTATGTAATGCAATTAACTTGCATTAACTTAGAAAGATTTGAAAATAGATTGTTGTCTGTTGTATCTATTATTCTTTGATAATCTTACATTTTAACATTTACTAGAGTATTATGTTTCAAGCCTTGGTTATGTTGTTTGTGGTGATAACGTTGTTTTGTTAAGCTGCTGGTTAATACTGCACAGAGATTAGGTTAAGTTTTATAAAGAATGGGTTATTTTATCCCAGCTTGAAAAGTAGCAGAGTATATAGTAATCAGAGTGTCCGTCATCAGTATGTTCGATAGTTATTTGAATGATTTTTTAAAACAAAAATATGTCAATAAAAGACAAATATCCATAATAATAATACAAGTACAAGAACACGTGGTAACATTAGTTATGCGCGGGTAATCAAAACCCATGGCACACGTGTTTTGATTGATGACACAAGTAGCGATGGCTAGTAAAACAGCTTTTTAACAAATGCAGGTTATTATCTGCTGATTTGAATAATAAAAATAATTGAAAGACAAGTACTACTTGTAATTACTGAAAAGACCATGTACTTCACGTACATGTATATATACCAACATAATCTATTCTCAAATTTCCAAATAAAACATAGAGATTATGGAAAACTTATTTATACTGTTTCTTGAATTCACAGATTTATTAACACCGTAAATATAACGAATATTAACACCGCGAGTTGTTTTCCCCCTATACAGTTAAACATTTTTTTTTTCATTTTTCAGATGTCTCTGTAAACATAAGCATGCAGTATCACATGTATGGTGAATACATAGGACGTCTAAGGATATACTTAAAAAACGCCAATAACACAGAGATTAGATTACTTGACTTAAGTGGTAATCAAGGCAATTTATGGAAGACTTATACTAACATCACAAAAGTTTCAACAAAATCAAAGGTTTGACTGACAGTAATATTTTTGTATCTATTGACTAGCATTTTATCACATGTATATAATTTTAAGATATCAAAGATATAACGATATACCCGAGCATGATCTGAAACACATGTTATATAGACTTTTTTTGGAATGTGATAAAAAAAACTAAATGGTAATTTGGTGATGGTAATTTAAATTAAGTACAGAATATAAAATATCTTGCAAAATATAGTGATTGTAAATTTTCATGTTATTTTTTACCGATATTTAAACAAAATTAGCTGCAGAAATTATCTACAGTAAGAGGGATAAATTAAATCAGATATGAATTGAATCTAATATGAAGTAAACGAAATACAAAGAGTTTTTACAGATAAAAAGATACCGAAATACTAGTAAAAATGAACAGACTTTTTTTCCACATCTGATTTCTGCATTTTAAACATAAAAAGATACCGAAATATTAGTAAAAATTAACAGATCTTCTCTTTCTTCATCTGATTTCTGCAGGTGGTCAGAAAATCAACATTAAAAATAGATAAATCGAATAAACTGATTTCATTTTTTTACCCTATCTGATAATGTTAAATAATATATATTGCCTAAATCCTAACAGATTTATATAGAAGCTTTACGGGGAGAAGGAGGTAGTGGTGATATAGCTATCGACAATATAAAAATCAGGATAATTGACGACCGTAAGCGTTTATTACTTCACTTAATTTTTCTGTGAATAGTAAAGAATATTGAAAAGGTGATTCTTAAACGCAAATAGTAACATACCTACATGTACTTATGAAAAGTTAGAGAGAGAGAGAGAGAGAGAGAGAGAGAGAGAGAGAGAGAGATTATTGGAGTTTTTAAAAGTCATTCATTCTATTACTATGCTCTAAACAATATAAATACATTCCTAATTCATATTTCGATTGCCATTTCTTTGATTTATTGACCATTGTTGGCATTTTCTTTTCATTTTACAGGGTATATTTGTTTTATTCTAAATATTACCCTTTTTGTCATGAAGATTCAATTAGGAACTGGAAGAGTGCCAGTCAGAAATGTAGAAGAATAATGGACACATACCCGGTTGCCTTACATCAGATAGAAAACAGCACCTGTTGGCTGGACGGTCCAGAGCAATGGATTGGTGTAGTCAAAGCAAGGAAAATGTATTCAGGCAAAGACGGTATGTAAAACGTATAGAAAATCAATTCAAAACAGATACTAAGAGTATTACATTTCAAAACAAAAATGTGCTCCAACAATGCTTCAAGGAGCAATTAGTTAAAAGATTGACTTGATACTTCAAAACGTGTTTTAAAAGCATACTTTAAACACACAATATTTGCATCCACTTTGTAGTTTCTCCTCACGCCCTCTTCCAAGGGGAGATAATTATGAATTGGTAAAAAAAATTAATTACACTTTTAAAAAATCTTCTTCTCAAGAAGCACTGGGCCAGAGAAGATGAAACTCATGTGGAATCATTCTCAGGTAGTGTAGATTCGAATTTTGTTCAAATCATGACCCCCGGGGGTTGGGTGGGGCCACACTGGCTGACCAAAGTTTAACATAGAAATATACAGTAAATCTCTTTAAAAATCTTTTCAAGAATAGCAAAGCCATGATTGGTCATACATGTATTTATATGGAAGCATTCTCAGGTAGTGAAGATTCAAGTTTGTGCAAATCATACCCTTTCCCCTTTAAGGAATGGTTGGGACTACTTTTGGGTTTAAACTTTTCAACAATAAACTAATTTCTGCTTTTATGCTAGCCACAGTGCTCAGGTGAGCGATGTTGCCCATGGGCCTCTTGTTTGTGTATTACTATCGAAATTACGGACTAAAGGTTGCAGCTATTACAAAAAAAGACACAAATATTGTTGAGATAGTATAAAGAAAGGCAAACTGTATGGTGTACAAAATATACTTTTTGAAATACTAATCATATAATATCAGATCGTGGAAGAAATCCTACATCCGTGGGGCTGCTGAGGAGAGCAAACAACATCACTACTACAGTTTGGGAAGATTTAAAACTAAATGATTCAAGGCCATTTGCTTGCGAGTCAGGTTTGTGTACTTACATAATCAATAATGATATTGTTATAGTTTAATTTAGGTCGAAGTTCTTGTCATCTCTTAGGCTCTTGCCATTTGGAAAGGATTATATTTCTCGATTATCATAATAAGCATCTCGTAAAATTAGACAAACACATGGACTGGCAATCACTTTGAAAACGAAAGATGACATATGAAGAATGTATTAGTTCATTTCAATCATGGTTTTATTCTTACAGAAAGATTGTATTCAACCCAAAAATGCAAGCCACATACGAAGGAAAGAAATCTCACTTTCTACAAATTTATAACTGATGGATCTATCGGTAACATACATCATATAACCCAGATTTGATAAACAGAATATTTTACAAACATTCACAAAAATTTGATATTTTCCTTACCATTCCAGAAACATTAATGGTACCTATCCTCATTGCTTCTCTATTCCTCATTATTGCAGTCATTGTTGGGATTGCTATTCTTTATAAACGGTAAGAAAAACATATACATGCTGCCTAATCGAAGATTCTGACATTTCGATTGGACAATATAAATTCAGATTAATTGTTAAAATTGCGTATTAGTGTACGTTCTTTTATAGGAAGAAAAATAGCAAGAAACAGAGAAACATTTCCTCTGTTGAACTATCAACCTTAGCAAACACGAGTCAGCATCAAGAAACATTGTCTACTGGACAAAACACAATGAGTCCCAATCTATTGGGAGAAGACTACGACCATCTCCACGACGTAAGCAAGACTATGACATCACCACAAGATGGAGTCTATAGTCATATGTTAGACAATCAATACGGTACGCAAGAAAAAGAATTATCCAATGATACATGTACGTATGACTATCCCGTAGGCTCGGAAAATGAATATGAAGCATCACAACGTCACAAAATTAACAATATTATGACGTCAACGAAAGATGATCTTTATGACCACATGCTAGACAATCAATATGGTCAAAAAGAAATTTTTTCTCAGGATACTTACGACCACGCCATGAGGTTGTAGGGTGAATATGGAGCTCAACACAGTAATCAGAATTTGAATGACACATACGATCGTCCAGTACTCAATACCGTTGACAATGATTGCAGTTAAGAAAATTTAGCAGAGTCAGAACTATTTTTATAATGCTGGTTGAACAGAAATTAAAATAAACAAACAAAAATATATACTAGTATTCGTTGTATCTTAATAAATCAACTTACACAAGCTTGTAATCCAAGCCAAATCGTTGTCAATGAATTGCATATTATTACAACTTTTAGCTTTGAAAATGTATTTAATATTGATATTTATAATCTTCTTTATATTTAATAATGGTTTTATTTGCATAGAAATCTCCGAGTAAGTTTTACAAGTGTGAAATGGGCTGAATATTGGTCTATAAAATTGCTTTGTTCTTATCTATCTGAATTGGAATGTTTTTACGATAATCTAAAGTAATTATATGTAGAGAACGATCATAGGCAGTTATGCCTGCTGTTCAATCCATTTCTATGAATAAAATAGATTTTAAACTAAAGTAATTATTATTGTTAATTATAATACTTAGCTGTGGTTAACGCTGCTAATCACTTAGGGCGTACTTATTAAACAAGTTTGCATCACTGTTTATCACAAGGTACGTTTTTGACAATTGTATAACTTAACAACTTAGATATTTGTCTGTCTGTATATCTTTTTCTATCACAATTGCAAGGTGTGTATAAAACAAAAACATTAATGAACAACTGTATGCATATATTGTCTGAAAAGAGGAAGACAGGGGAATGTTTTTAATGATATAAGGGTATCTACAATCTCATTTAGAATTCAGTTTCAAAAGTTGTATGATCGGATCAAGGAAGTTCGCAGAGAGAATAGCGTTAGCTCGAGTTTTGACGTTGACTCTTTTTTGGCCATTCACTTACTGTTTAATTGACTACGCATTTCGAATTCTCTGTTTATCCAGAGGTTTAAATGAAATAGATATCTTATAAGGGTTGTCCGGTAAAATCGTGGACAAGTGAAAAATAATCATCATTGCGTTCTAAAATTTTCACTACTCTTTAGTACATTTTTCATCAATTGCAAATTTCCATTAATCATAGGAAAAAAGTACAAATCATGAGATTTTTATGCAATGGGTTGTATCGCCTTACGCGCGCGGCTGATAACGTCAAAGTGTCTAAAGCAGCGTCAAATTTCTTTGCTAAAAAAGTTGGATAAGTCCCTATTAAACCATAGATATTTGTTCATACTGTAATAACTCTGAAATGCGCTATTGGTGTACACCCTCAGGTCCATCTTACAGTCACTGTAAGCTTATTTTAGTTATTTGATAGGTAATTCATCAAATAAATGTATAAAAGATATTAAACTTATGTAAATTGATGGCAAATTGTAACAAAAATCATTAAAATATATGTTGATATGAGTGAAAGAAGTGTGTTTCCCCTTCTTTTATTATTTTTTATTTTATAAATTTCAGCTGTTTAAGTTTGGTTTAAAGAAAAAAAATTCGGGGTCAGATTTTCTACATGTATGTGCTTTCTGTAGGAAACTGACCACCACTTGAAAATTTTCACTTATCATTAAGACGAAGACGGTCCAATATGAAAGAAACAGGACTAACTTAATACTTGGCACCTCGTCCCAGTCCCAAATATGACATATAGTAGCATCTTCGTCTTGTATCCATAGTGTACAGATGACATTGCATTGGATATTACTGTATGAAAAAGGGAAAGTGACCTTAAAATTGAAGTCGTCCCGTTTGTTATAAAGTTTAGTTGTAAGCTTTAAGTTTGCCATTAACGTCTTTAGACAGAAAAAGATCCAAGTATAAAACAGATGTGGCAAACTCTCTGGTATCATGGGAAAAAAGGTAAAAAGAATTCTTTTCAAGCAGAACTACGATCATTAATATCAATGCCGCGACCCTCAGGTAGTCTAGACAAGTCACTGATTAATTCAAATCATAGCCCAGCCTGGGTAGGGCTGGATCACAACATACAGAAGATCAAAGTAAGTAGGAGAAAATTTTAAAGGTAATATTCAATATTTCATTAGAGAAAAGTGGGTAAAGATCGAGTCAAGTTAGTTCAATTCATGATACATTTGTTTTTCCGGGAGAAAACCAAAAACATATGTTAAATAATAGCAAGGCAGTGATTGTATTTATAATACAAACATCAAATAGTTTAGAATAAAAAATATGGAGATAACGAACAGTAATCAAGCTCGAAAGCCCATAAAACAATACATGATTTATAGGAGCTTAGAAAACACGGACCTCCGAAACATCAGATGTTAGATCGGGTGCCATGGAAGCGTGAGCATCCCCTGCCGACCGGTCACACCTGCCGGGTGCTCCTTGTCATGATCGGGAAATAACGGGAAAATCCGTCTTTAATTCAACGTGTAAATAAAGGCCTAAAAATTGATATGAAAAAGGTTAATCAGTATTTGACTCGGTGATAAATTGTATTTTCGGACAATATCATTGTATCGACCATAGAACTTACGAACTGATGACTCCAAACGTGTCTGCTGATATTCTTGTTTGCAAGTTATTGAAAATAATGAAAGCTCCCCCTGACAGCAACCTGAACGAGGGAGAACTGTACAAAGCACACTGTAATTTTTACTATGTATTGTTGTTATTGTCGGTATCTTAATAATTAAAGATTAAAGGTTCTATTCAATTGCACCTATCTATTGATCAATTATATCTATCTTTACTTCATGTCATTTGTTCCTATCTTCAAATCAGTTAATATGCCTATCTTCATAGCAATTGAACCTATCATCAATTAATCGGTAAAGTAAAATTGATTTGAAGATAGATACAAATAATTGAAGATACATGCAAGTTCAAATAAATGTTAATTTGGCATTCCATACAAAAGTTCCTATGTTGTTAGATTTTATGGACCTTGTAGTTAGGGCAGTAATGCATACTGGGCAAAATGCTATATACTACATGCACAAGGCTACGTAAGTCATAGTGATGCATTCGAATTTGTTAATTTGGCATTCCATACAAAAGTGTCTATGTTGTTAGATTTAAGACCTTGTAGCTAGGGCAGTAATGCATACTGGGCAAATGCTATATACTACATGCACAAGGCTACGTTAGTCATAGTGATGCATTCGAATTTGTAGTGATTTTACGTTTCTTAACGACTTAAGGTTACAAAAGGGACACGGAAGGAGAGCTGATTATTTTTATTTAATCAAACATGGAAATTTTTCTTTTGATACAATAACAGGGCATCATCTGATCGTAACTGCCTATTTGCCTTTTACTGCAGCAGTTATTTCCTTCCATTAATACCAAACCGGAAAATGTACTGTTTGAAACAGTGATCTCCTTTTTTACTTCCTTGAAGATCAAGATTTCTTCTTATTCATACTAAAGTCAACTGTTTGAATTGTACAATTATTAACCAGTGATGAATAATAGAACATTAATGTGCTGCATTTGTTAAGATCTTTGATAGACCATAACACAGCATTTATATGTAGGTATAGACCATGGAGTCAGCGATATCGATATTTATTTTGATTTTTATACCTCCATTTCAAACTACAGCAGGTAAGTGTACTTCTGTTTCATGCTATTTCTTCAATATACAGCTACTAGCAATGGTAGTATAGTCTACTGAAGATAAGACTATAAATATTATCATCACAAATGTTTTTCCCTTGTGATTATCTTACTTTACATTTCTTTCGACAATTGCGAAAAGGAAAAGGTTGTTTTTTTTTAAATTTCAACATGGTTAAGATCCCGGAAGTCCTACGTTAAGTTTGGATAAGTGAAAAGCTTTGAAATTTTAACTAACATCACATTTATTCATGTGAGTTTATGGATGAAACATTCACTTTCAATGTATGAATTTATAAGATAAATTTTGAGATACATGTAATTAGATAATATAAAAAGATTTAGTAGAATCAATGTATCAATATATATGTATACTTTCTGAACACCTTTACTTTATCAATAAATAAGCTTAATTTTATTCTACATTTATGTTGGCTCAATGGTTGTATCTTCCCCATATGGGTCATTGTATGAAGCTCATGTTACTGTATAAAAATAGTATTACTAGTAGAAAGTAGTAAATGATATTCATAGAAAATAATGGTTCTTTTCATTAAGACCTTTAAAAATGAGACCTTGTTTTTCAGCAACCGCCCACTAAACGTTATAATGAGCTCTGGTTTCACTGGGAAAGATTCCAAAGTATTGACCCTCAATATAGTACATGGATACTGTTTTGTCCAAAATCCAACAAACAAAAACTCCCTACTTATTTTGGAATTCATTTATGAAGATTTCTTAATATTTATAATTTTTTTTTTAAAAAGATGGAAAACAAAACCTTTTTTCTCATGAAATTGTTACTTTTTTTGAATGAACTATTTGAAAATCATAGTTTGTTTCAATTTTTTTTCGTATATAGATTTTTGTTGAAGAAATATATATTTTTCGTTATTTAACGTGTTTAGAGAAGGAGAATATCTATGATGAAAAGGAAATGACATGGAGGGATGCACTTGACTTCTGTGAACGGAATAATTCGGTATTGTCAGCGCTGAGCAACGATGACATTGATTCTATAGAGACATGTAACCAAAGCAGTAAAGAATTATGGACAAGTTCCTTTCTATATGCAACCCCCTACTTATCCATAATGGGTGAGACATATAGCATCATACTGCTTAATTTGGAACAAAACATTTGACTGAAATATTTATCACTTGATTTGAGCAAGTATTGCATACACAAAGACAATGCTGTCAAAATTCAGCTATGGTGCAGTGAGGTTCAATAAATGTTTTAATGCTCAATAAATCTTTAATAAGATAAGGGATTCTTTAAATACAACATGTTACAAAATTTTGATATTTCATCATATCTCAATGAACCATCTTTTATTTTACAATTGCTCAAAGGTTGCTTCAGAAATACATCAAGACTTAACTTTTCAAGTTTAATGAAACCTTCTATACTGGATTGTCAAGATATGTGCTCCACTTCTTCTGCATTCGCTATCATGGTAACTATAAATCAGTGCAGTCATTAAACTTCGAACAAAAGATTCTATCATAATTTTCAGAATGTTGCTTTTCACAAGCTAAAAGCACATGTTTAACGTCTCTCTTGATTGTAGAATACGAGGTGTGCTTGTTTAGACGACAATTTCAGTTTTATGGAAACCGAGGCTGCCAATGCATGTAATATTACATGCGATGGTACATTTTTCTGTGGAGGGAAAGATTCTATGAATGTGTACTCTGTCGGTAAAGTACTTTTCCTGGATAAGATATACTTTTGCTATTTTCAAGAACATTTTATTTTCATTGCACATAAACATTTGAATGAATAGTAGCTCTTGATTTTTTTAAATATTCAAAATATCTTATGAAATTAAATATCTGTCATAATTTTGACATTATAGTTGGAGAAGATTTCTTTAGTTTGAGACAACATGAAACTAATCAAGACTTTACCTCCTGTCTCTCGTATCAGTGTGTACCTGGAACTAACGAATATCTCTACAGAGACGTGGACTGTGGCTCTGAAGAAGTCAAAGAAGCAGCTTGTAGTAAGTAAAATGTACACTATAGTAAATGATTTCTACTGTATCAAAATGAAGTTTCATATTTACGTTCATCTCTTTCAGGTACTTTTTTCTCTTGCACATTTGAAACTGAGGATCCCTGTTTTCTCTCTCACATGAAAAACGACACCCTTGACTGGACAATTAGCGTATGTAGCCAGATACTTTTTAGCCATCTTTTCCAAAAATTTAAATTTGTTTACTCAGTTGCACAAATTATATCATTTATATATACATATTCACAACTTTGAAGAATATTAGTCGTTAATAGCTATTATTATTCGAGTCTAAGTTAAATGTCTCTACATTGAAATACATGTATTATTAAGGCTCAAATAGTTATAAAAATGTTAATGATATCTTCAGGGAAACAAACACGCTGTACCACTTAAAGCTTATCAAGGATCGAATTTTGCCTTTGTAAACGACAGCAGTGACTATAGACCAGGAGATCGAGCAACTCTTAGGTCAAATATAAACTTTCCTTGTAAGTATTGAATCAATACATTAATATTCAGGGATGATTTTAAACCAGAGGTAGGCATAATTGATCTTTGACTCTATAAACAAAACTTTAAAAAGTCTGCATATAATTCTAGGAAACAAATGACCTATTGTACATTGCTAGATTGAAAGTTATTATCCTACAATTTACATAAGAATTTTTTTATCCTTTCCATCTCATGTTATCGAAATTAAATTGAAATTAATTTATATTCAACAAATCTTAAATATTCTCTAAATGAAGATTTACTACTGATCATATCTTCGGCAAAAGAAAAAAAATGGTGTCTCTTGAGAATATGAAGAAAAACAGTATCAAAGTCAAAATGAATAGAATATGTAATCTTTTGGAGGGCGAGATTAGATTGCATATTGATAGCATATGACATTTCAGAAATCTTAAATGTAATTTCTTAAATGTATACTCAATAAAAAGCATGTAAACATATACTAAGCATGGAACATTACTTCTTAATAAAAATTTTCGAAAATTCAATGCTTATTCCCACCACATGAATGGTATACTATAAAGCACTGTTTCTGCTGCTTTATTTTTAAAGAATGAGTTATTTGCCACCGACAAATTCAGATTCTGGGCACACATTCTACTTACAGACTTCAAAGACGGTGATTGGTGTCTACGATTCTGGGTTTTTCAGAATATTTCTGCGGGTGGATATTTTCACGTTTACATAAAAAACTCTGGCTTGAATAAAATACTAGAATTGTACAATGAAACTTTTTCCGCCGGGCAATATACAGAATGGAAATATTCCGAAACAGATATCCTGCTTCAAAAGAACGATATTGTAAGTGGACTTACCTGTATTTGACAGGATTCACATTGGTCTTTTTAAAAATGTTTTATATTCCTTAAAACAACTTGCCCCTCTTATTTTTCTTGTTTACATCGTTCACATCGTCGACATCGCAATGTTGGTCGATATCGAGTCGACATTGTGTCAACATTGCTTTTCTTATTTTTCTTTTTTATATCGTTCACATCGACGACATCGCAATGTTGGTCGATATCGAGTCAACATCGTGTCAACACTGCCTTTTTTTTTTAAATCTTGTTTTCATCGTTCACATTGTCGACACAGCCATGTTGGTCGATAATGAGTAGATATTGTGTGAATATTGCATTCATATTTTGTTGTATACATATTTGTGTTGGTCTGTATGAAGTCGACATCATGTCAACATTACGTTTCCTTTTATGTTTATCTATCTTGGTTAAATCGTTGACAACACATTTAACGCATAAAATCATATTATGTAAGTGTACGAGGGCTGTCCCGTAAAATCGTGGACAAAGCGTTTTTCTCGAAAAGTAATGGGCGCACTAAGCTGAAAATTTCAGTAAATATTTATTTATCATATTTAAGTGCATGATAATTTTTTTTGATAAAATATAGGCAAAAATAAAGGTTTTATTATGCTTGAATGTGCACGAGGTATTGTCCTACGGCGCACGGTCAAAAAACCAAGGTTTTATTAAAGAATACACAAGTTTGAATTCAAAATAAAAGTTTTAAATACATAAGATTTAGATTTAAATTATCCTAATTCAATTCCATAATCAATTTTGTAGTCTTTGTAAAAATTGTAAGGCATTTGCTTAATTTTTGGCAGTTTCTCGAGCATTCGAAATGGGAAAGTGGTAAACACAACACACGAAAAATGGCGATGTTTTATGACGTTACGGCGCACCGGAGAACAGTTCAGTTTTATTTCGATGTTGTAATGGCACCTTTAGAGACTTGAAATGACCATAGAAGAAAAAAGATTATAAAAATAACACCGTATCTTAAGTATACAAATGAAATAAGAGTTTTCTTAGCGATTTTTTTTTTATCGATTCCCTGGGGAGTATAAAACATACGGACAAACTCCTAATGTAATAGCAAAAGACGCTATCACAGTAGAACGCCGATATGAGATTTTTTCTATTAGTTGAATGATGGTGAGAATATTGTCTGTAACTTACTAATAAATCTTCAGAAGATCGCATGAGGGTGCCAATTGGTTTCTTCGGCTGTTTATTGAGACTAAAGAATGTGTAATTCAATGAAATTCCTAAATTCAAGTCGGACTCATCCAAATTCATTTTCAGCAAAGATAAAACGTGACGCTGTTTTAGACACTTTGACGTTATAATCCATGCGCCGTAAGGTGATACAATACATGGCATAAAATCTCATAATTTGTTTAATTATGCATATATTTATCTGAAATTTGCTGTGTATATTACTAAAATATGTACTAAATAATAGTGAAAAACTCAGAACTCAGTGATGTTTATTTTTCACACTAGACAACTTGACGGGACAACCCTCGTATATATTATTTTCCTTTACAATAAAAATAATACCGGTATCAATGTAGACGTCGTAAAAGCGATATCGTATCAACATTGTTTACATTGCGATGTCGACGATGTCGACAGGTAGAAACAAGACTAATGTATACGATGTAAACGCGATATCGTTTCAACATTGTTTACATTGCGATGTCGACGATGTCGACATACATTGGAGAAATAAAAACAATGTAGACGATGTAAACGCGCTATCCTTTCAGCATTGTTTAAATTGCGATGTCGAAATAAAAACAATGTAGACGATGTAAACGCGATATCGCATCAACATTGTTTACATTGCGAAGTCGACAATGTCGACATACAATGAAAAAATTATTACAATGTAGACGTTGTAAAAACGATATCGAATCAACATCTTGTACACTGCAATGTCTTCATAATAAATAAAAACAATGTAGACAGTCTAATCACAATATCGTGTCAACATTGTCGTTACATGTATTGCGATGTCGACAATATCGAACTGATGAAGTAAACTTGACATGAATGATCACTCTCAATTTTAATTTTTTTTTAATTTTATTTTTTTATTATTTGATGTATCACCCTTCTTTTCCTACAGATATCACGCTGTAGCTTCCAAACGTTCAATTACAAACAAAAATTACAGTGCCTAGATATTGAGTAAACTTTTCTTTGAAGTTTGTTTAACACTCCTTCAAGAATTTTTCAGTCATATTGAAAAGCAAACACTTGCGTGTTTGCAATATATCTTACATTTTTAAAATAAAACATTTTTCATTTAACACAACAAATCCCGTATTTATATTCCATGTGAAAAGTCAAGGAAATCATCATATTATAATGTTTAATTGTGACATCACAGCCGATGTCATTATTTGAATATTTGAATTTTTTTTCGAAAAATGACGTATAACTTGGCAATATTTATCTTAATTGTAACCTGATTTTTCAATTCAAATCTGCAATATTTATTTATAAGTTTAAGAACGTAAATATTCCAAAATGAAGAAAATTGTTAGGATTCATGTCAGAAGATTAGCATAGAAATTACAGGACAACGCTTGGAACTTTAAGAAAAGGGGTATTTATTCTTGAAACGGAGACTTTAAACTTCTAGCAAACTCCTTAGAAAAAATGTCAGAAAGATGTTTTGAGCAATTAATGCTAGTAATATCGGCATTTACAAAATATGTGGAACTTTAAAACATGGAATGAAAATATCAGTATATAAAATAAATTTTTTTTATATAAATATAAAACATATATTGATTAAACTGGGAAAAAAACACTATTTTCTTAAAAGTGTTTCAGCAAAAGATGTATGAAAAGGTTAAAAAAAAACTCTTGTAGTTAAAATAGGCTAAGATCATTTAAAAATACTAGTATGTTGATTTTTGACGCAATTTAGAAATTTTCGATAATTTTCTTCCGTGATTAAGATTTTAGTCAATGTTTGATATTTCGGTTGTTAACTCTACGAGATGAGTCTAATGGATATACGGATGCATAAAATTGATTAACACTTGACTGCATCTTTTCCTTGTGTTTATCAAATTGTAGATTCAAAATGTAAGATATATTATGAAAGAACCTGTAGCGTTTTTATATTATACTTGTAATTTCTTTCGAATATAATGCCAACATTTAGGTTAATATGAAGGAAAAGATCTAAACACTTGCCAGAATGAATGAAATATTTCAGAAATACACATGTATATTAATGACAAGACAAGCCTTTATTCTCATAAACTGTACAAAACAGTATAGAGAGGATATTACATAAAATATTTACAATTAAGCATGCGAGAGAAAAAGAAAATAAAAAACATTGAAAAAAAATGTCAATGTCACAGACCAAGAGAGCCGACTTTCTCCATTATAATTCCAATAAATTTACATAATTTAATTAATTTTTCCCTGCTGTTCAAATTGAATAGTTGGTCAAACTTAAAAACATTAGGATTTGTATAATAATACTTGGGCAAAAATTTTAATCTAGAATTCTTAATGTATGGGTCAGTGCATTTAAATAAATAATGAAATTCATCTCCTATTTCCTTATATAAACACAAGTGACAAATTCTGTTTTCTCTTGCAATATTATACCATCTACCTATTTCAATTGGAAGCTTAGCATTTCCAGTTCTAAAAATACAATATTTCATAGAAAGTTAAGGAGGTAAATTCAACAAGTATTTCTCAAAAGTTAAAGGCAGAGATTTTTTACCGGGTGGTAATTTTCAGGTGAGGGAGGGGCTTATTTTGTACAGGTGTGAATGCCTTGGGGGCTAGCAGTCTTATCTGTCTCCTAATCACTATACACAGGAAGTGATTTAATACACAGTGAAATACCCCAGGTGTCAAACTTTACCTGTATTGGAGATTTTGAAGCAATTTAAAATTAGAAGTGAAAAGTTAAAAGTAAAGTTTTTTCTCAATACATATTTATTTATTTTTGAATGTTTGAAAACACCCTACCCATTCCAAAAATTATTATGATATCATAAAATAAATTCAAATCTTAAAACATTTTAAGATTATTTTAGATGTCAGTGTATGTGTTAAAATAAATTTAAAAAACAAAACTCCAGTAATACCAGATTAGACTTGATTCACTCATCCCCGGGATCCCACTCTATTAGATAAAAAAGGTCTTGTTAACTATATTTCATTAAAAAAAATATAGTAGCTTTATCTTAATTTTAATAAGGCTTTGTCACCATGAAACATGCTAAAAAGATTGCTTAAAAATTCTCATCTGAATAACAAAGGAAAATAATTATAAGCGACCCATAATAAGAAACATTTATAAATATTTTTAAAATTTTATTACTTCACAAAGTGCTGCTCTAAACTTTTAAAGTCAGTTACATTTCCAGTTTAGGCTTACAGTTTAGCATATGTTAAAATTAATTTCAAAATTTCTTTAAAAAAATAGTTTTTATGTACCAAAGTTGAATATTTTAAAAATGTATATTATATTATAATCCTTTAAAATACTAGAGGTATATTTAATTCATATATTATCAAGATAAAAATTTCATAGCGATACAGTTTTTCTATACCATGTCCGATAAACAAAGGCAGAGGATCAAAAGATCTAAAGTTAATTTGAAGGTCCCTACGAGTGCCAAACAAGCTGTACAGGGTATACACAGGGACCAGTAAGTAAATATCAATCAAGTCCCAGCATCCAATGATGGACCTTCATGCGATTGATTGACAGGGCTACCCAGACAAGGTATTTTTGAAGGCGGTGCTTAAAATCTCTGCCTTTAATGACTTTTTAAACAATATATGATTAAGACTTTTTTGTGAATTATACATATCACTATACCACAATTGTTTAAATTGATCTACAAGAATATTTTGCACCTTATTCTTTAACCATGTAATATTAATATTTTCTTGCCATACACAAGCCAATCCACACTCATTCAAAAATATTTTTAACAGCATTACACCATGGTATATTATAATTTTTTAACACATATAATAGTTTTGATGACATTTTAGTATCTTGTGATACCACAAGTTTTGCCCAGAAAGAAATCATACTAATTTTGACATTAATAGATAGAGGATATCTACCAAGTTCTCCATACACCATAAAATTAGGCTTGGAAGACCTAAGATTCAATAATTTATATGTTTACAAAATTTTAGATAAAGTCTCTCTATAAGAGCGATATTACAAAATCCCCATATTTCATAGCCATATAACAAAATTGGTTTCACTATTTTGTGAAACATATCTAGTTTACAATCAATTGAAAGATTATGTTTTCTACATTTTCCAAGAACACCATACATTGCTTTTGTAGCTTTTTCATACATATCCTTAATATTCAAATTGAAAGATCCACTTTTACTAAATGTTACTCCCAAGTATTTAAAATTTTCAACAATTTCTAATGAAACACCTTCAAACTTAAATGTACTATTATTACATCTTTTACCTTTACTAAATATGACAATTTTTGTTTTAGCACTATTAACCTTCAATGAGTCGAGATAGAAAGTAAAAAAGGCAAATTGATAACCATCTATCCGTCCGTTTTCAATTATTCAAGGTCATAAAATAACTTACATTGTTTGCGAAGATTCGTAAATATATTCGAAGAATTAATTATCGCTTATTTTTTGCGAGGGGCACCACTTCTGCCCTTGCTACGATGGAACTGACATTCAAGTAAAAACTCTTTATCAAGTCCACTCGATTATTATCCACGCGATATTTCGTTTGATGCCCATTACACGATGTAAAGTACTCGCATTATATATTAGAAATCTACGCTACTTCAACTCAATAAACAGAAAAATATATATATATTATTTTTAAAAAATGGGTTTAATCCTGCGTCTTGAAATCTTACATACTCACAGTTCGCTTTCTAAAGGTGAAATTCTTTAAAATCGCATTTCAGTGTTGAATACATTTAACGTTCAAGTCAACCAAGGTGAGATTGATTTATCCTACATAACCATGGATTCCTGAACTTTATAAGAAGGATATGGAGACAACGAACAGTATTCAATATCAAAATCCATAAAACAATACAAAATAAGAGTAGTGCAAACACAGACCCCCGAAACATCAGAGGTGGGATCAGGTGCCATGGAGGAGTCAGCATCCCCTAAAAAATCTTTGAAATTTAGATGCAAAGCCCAGGAGCCAGCAATTGCCCGACCAAGCCCCTATCTTTTTTCCTCCAAACTGCCGTAAATGAGGATATTCAGATGTACTGCATGTGTATGCTTAGTGTATTTTAGAATTAGTGTAAATCAAATGTGGGTTCTCAAAAACTCCACAGAACTTTTAGAAAATTTGAAACTTTGAAAAGTCAAAATATACGTCTTTTCTATACTTTATATACTCATTAATTGTGATTAATTAAAAAAAAAAGAGTTTTGATTTCACTGACAACTGCATCTAAATTAGAAACTTAACTCGGATATTCTCATACTTTGTGATTTAAAGTGTCATAAAAAAACGACTTTTATTTTTATTGCTTTACTTGATGAAATAATTTAAACTCCTATTCTTTTCAGATTTTCTTTGAGTTTGTTCGAGGTAAAACAAAATCAATCATTGCTATAGATGACATTACACTTACAAAAGGAATATGTGGTAAGATTTTCAACTTTATGCATGAGGAATTTTGTGAAATGTGTTGTAAATTTTATTGATGATAAAAATTGTATATTTTGCTTTCAATAGTAGCTAGGATTATCAATATTAAAAATAAAAATTATATCTTTCATACATAATACACTTTATGAATTTAACATTTAGTATGATAACAAAAACATAAAGTACAAAAATTTAATTTTAACACAGATCTGAAACATTTAAACATTCAAAATTAATTATATCTTGTTATTGTTGGGCATAACTTACACTGTTTGCGAAGTCCACATTTCATCTGGCATGATATTTCAGATGCCTTGAAGTTTCAGTACGAGACAAAATTTCAAATTCAAATCATCATTTTTTTTTCACTGTTTTCAGAACATACGTTTTCAAAGATTCTGCTCATGTCAGGGGAGATAAAGTGTGACTTTGAAGGAAACAAAGATATTTGTTTTACTCAAAGCAAAGATGACAATTTCGATTGGATGATTACACGGGTACTTGTGCATTGTATTACGCATTCAATTACCAGTCTTTTATTTTTGCGTTCAAAGGGATTTTTAAGACAAATGTTAAAGAAAACACTCACTTGATTAAACATGATTTTGTCTCTGTTCTAAAATTCCGAAACATTTATAGTAAAGCCATTCAAAGTATTTCGATATCATATTAAGAACCCTCTCTACACTGCATACTAAAGAGTTCTGATTCTAAGGTATTTTTCTGCAGTTAGAGTGATTGCCATTTGATCTAAATTCTAAAAAATAGAAATTTACACAATATTACTCAATTTGTAATCAATTCAAGTATTCTCAACAATTTAAAAGGCCAAGATAAATTAACTGAAATTAACTGAACGCCAAGATAAATTAACTGAATGAACTAACATGTATTTTCTCTACTGAAGTAATTTACAGTGATTTCTATTCACTGATACTGTGTTGTCTTCTAACATTTTTCCCGGGGGTAAATGCCACGCACCATACATTGAAAATTAAATAAATAAGCTCAGTATTAACTCCTTAATACAATATATTTTTCTCGATGTCCACAAAAAATCTTGCAGTCGTGTAGAGAGGGTCCTTAAGTAAAATAATTTATGATAATTGTGATGATTGGCGTTGGTTATTTTTTTTATACTGTGATCTTTTCGGGCATTAATTGTAATTTACCTTGAATTAAAAAAAGAATGACGAGAGAAACAATTCAACAAATTTGCTGACAGTTCAAATGCATGGTTTGAATAAATAATATATATATATATATATATATATATATATATATATATATATATATATATATATATATATATATATATATATATATATATATATATATATATATATATATATATATATATATATATATATATATATATATATATATATATATATTATTTATTCAAGTAAGTAAGTTTTACAAGTGTGAAATGGGCTGAATATTGGTCTATATTGGTATATATTTTTTTTTTCCATAGAATGGACGAACACGATCCAATGGCCAAAACACGGGACCAAACAACAATACAGAAGGAAACTATTTCAGCTTCATTAATACAAGTCTCAAAAACTCTCAGAACAACCAAAATGGCGTTCTCGTTTCCAAATTTAACGTAACAGGTACAAACATACACGGGTATTAAGGATAAATAATACAAACAGACTTTTTTCAGAAATCAGCAATAGTTTTCATAGATTTACATTGAAAATGGTAACCAGAATAATCTTTACCAAGTATTTGGGATACATCTTCGCTAGCCATTGGTGACGATCCGCTCCTCTCCTCTTTTCACAGAGGAGCGGATCGTCACCCTTGGCTAGTGAAGATGAGTGGAATAATTTCATCAGATTTTGTCATAAGGTTAAAAATTTGTGCAAAATTTAGTATGAAATTATGTAGAAAGCAAATTCAAATTCTCATATCTATGCACCAAGGAAACACCAAAGAAAACCCTTATATTTCAGGGATTTATTATTTATGTCATTTCAAATCAAAATCAGTCAAAAAATATATATCAATATGTGCTTCAAAGTTTTGTTTGTGTTAAGTACCCTAAATACTATTAAAAAGCGTCATTAGGGTCTTATGTCGCAAACTTCTGACTTGTATGGCTCTTGACTTTTTCTAAAAAGAAATACGAAATGGATTTGCATGACACTATCGAAGCTGTGATCTCTTTCATGTAAAATTTAAAAATACATTATATCTATTGTATTCAAAAATGAAAGAATTTTTTAACGTTTAAGAGGACCGTATCACTAAGTGGTGAAATCAATTAAAATCAAATATGACTGCCTTGTGCTTTAAAAAAGCATTTGCTTAAATTTCTATGTCCTTTTTCATGTCTGAATTTACTTGTCTGCTATTGTTCAACTAAATTTTTAACAATAATATATTTGGAATATATTGAATATAATTGTGGGTTCATGTTCATATTCATAGTCAAGTTTGTTTGCTTCATATGTGAAACCGTTGAAATAAATACTTAAACATGGCTGCAATAATGTAGCCCTCTCTATCTTTTTTAATCTGATATTTTTTGGAGAGGGCTAGAATTTTACAGCATCTTCGTAATGGTGCAAATGTATATTTTTTAAATACAGCGACAACAGGCAAAATAAATTGTTTTTACATTCATCTTACTTCCAATAAGAAGGATTTTTCATTCACTGTCATCAAAAAAAGATCGTTAAATGTGAAATAACATGTAAAATTCATCTGCATGTTTACTAGTCGCTCTCCACAGCAGCCATGACAGTTCACGCATGATGTACTGAGACTTTCACTTGAAATTTAGATTTACTTGATAAATTAAATGTCGATGTTGATAAATGATTGTGTTGAATAATATCACTAAATATCGATAAATAAAACCATTCCATGTCTTTATTTTTTGGTAAAAAGTTATATTGATGCTTAAAATAAGGGCCAGGTAACATAGCGGATAAATTCAAGTTGTGATGTTGACACACACGAAAAATAACCGATATATGGATTGTTCTGTGTATTTTTGGATTGATTTATGTCTTGCATAACTACAGTTAAAGAGTTCAGAAAAGAAATGTTAATTAAATAGCCATTCACTGATAATTTGAGCCCTCTCCCCACCCCCAAAAAGGGAGAGGGCTACATTTTTGCAGCTAAGTTAAATACATTATTGCAGCTAACTTAACATAGCAAATAAAAATTTATTTGCAGGGGATAAAACATAAATTAGGTCAATCATTCATTTTGTATAGGTAGTGATAACTACTGCTAATTTAATTCAAATATAGTATGAAAGAACACCAGATAAAAGTATGTTGAGTTACATTATTTCATTATCTTAATAGAGTTGTTATTTACTAGCACGAAGTTTTCTATCCTTCATAGTATGCACATAATATTTGCTTTTTCCATTTTTTCAACATTTCAGATGTCAATATTACGTTTAGTATGCAGTACAATATGAATGGTAGAGACATAAACAAATTAAAAGTTTACCTAAAAAATGAAAATGAGAAAAAGGAGATTTTCTGCAGAAAGAGAGAACAAGGAGAAGACTGGAAAATATTTAAAATTACAACATATATAGAAGGAACGTCGAGGGTAATACAGGATGAAAAAACTCAACATACATATATTCTTCGCGAAAGTGCATCAATTCTAGGATATTAGAAAACTTAATTCAGTCCATTTTTAAACAATTTCAATATATACATGTAATGTTATGGACAGGTTTGTGATTATAAACTTTGAATTGTCCAGGTTTGCTTTTTATAAAATTGATTTAACTATACATGTATGATTTTAGATATACTAGTAATTAACTCATTAAAAGTAAATACATGTAGTTTTAGAGTACAACATTAAAACGCTGATTTTTTTAAACACAAACCATAAGAAGTCTTGTTTTATGAAGTTTGTCATATATATGTAATGAATGATAAATATTCCAAACAAAGTTACTTCTTGTCTTATAAGGAAATATAAATTAAAAATTCCTCTTAATTGTTTGATATATGTTCATTTTCAGTTTCTATTATCAGCAAGTAGAAAGCAAGGGAAACTCGGAGATATTGCCATAGATGACATCAGGATAATAATTAACCGACCAGGTATTCTGAAAATTTTTTAACAACAAATTCTTGCAATACATAAAATGATAGTTAACTAGTATTCGATAATTTAAACATACAATCTTTTTTTCATGAAATTGTATTTATTTTTATACCCCCCCCCCAATTGAAAAGAGGGAGGGTATATAGTAATCGGAATGTCCGTTCGTCTGTACGTCCGTCTGTTACGCTTTGGGATACCCATCTCTTATCCGCAACTCCTCTTAAACCACGGAATGAAATTTGATGAGACTATCAATGAATATTCATTACATATTTTACAATTCTTTCCGACACATATATTGGGTTTTCCTTAGCAAAACATGGACACTCCCATTACATTCATATGGGAGGCGGGGGGGGGTATCATTTAGTGAGCTCATTGCTCATAATCAAGATTATTTGATTTTATATCAAATAGTAAATTATTAATTTAGGACAGGGTTTTTAATGTTTGGTAGTTGGGCCGAAGTGTACACAAGGTATTACATCAGGAATATACATAGATGTATTACGAGTCAAACTGCGTACGAGTTAATCATAAATGTGCACCGGAAGTTATCCCCCTTTTCAAACCAGCAAATTGTTGAAACCAGACGCAAGCTTCTTACACATCTAAATTCTAAGCCACTTACAAAGTATCAGTTTCAAGTCATTTTTACAAAAAGCATTACAATTCTTTGGGGTCACTGGGCACTTTAGGTCACACAGTTTCAGAATCGGCATGGCAACCGAGCTTGCCAAACAAGGACTCTCGGATACTGAAATAAAAGCAAAAGGAAGGTGGCGATCAACTTCATATTTAACTTGCATTAGGAGACAGTAAAGCTGTCCCCTTGTTATTGTAGCACTTACTTACTCTACCAAAGATTTATCAGGTACCCCAACCATTTGGATAATGGGATCATCAATTCCATTCTGGGCAGGTCATCATGCTGCAACCTACCGATCAGGGGGAAGTAACCTTAATTTACCTGCCACAATTACTTGGTTAGGGCAAAGGGGTATGCATTGGTATCAGTTAGACAAGGCAGTTTCTGATTATTTACTTCATTATTCTACACCCAAATTTCTATTGATACACCTTGGATCTAATGATTTAACTACACCAGATTTAACAAGATCAAACTTATTCATCAAATACAGTGCAGCCTGTATCGCTATAACGCACTTCTTCCAAGTACCACTATAATCTTTTCCTCAATGTTACCTAGGCTGCACTGGCATGGTGCCTCTCCAACAGCAAGTGCAAAAATTAACAAGAAACAGTTCAAAGTTAACAAGTCTATCAAAAAGTTTATAACTACTGAAGTAAATGGCTGTTACATAAACAATGACTCAACCATTAAAATCTCGGAAATACAATTGTTCAGGCATGATGGTACCCATTTGTCAAACTGAACTTGAGGTTTACCTTAATAACCTGCAGTCTGCTCTACACATGTTTTTAAACAAGAGAACCAATGTATATCCTCCAAATTAACTCAATGTTTTATTTCAAGTACTTAATTTTTGTGGGGGGACATAGTGTCTATGTCCTGTGGCGGGGACTGGGGGATACTTTTGTGTATGTTGGGATCAAGTGGCCCCATAACCTGGTTGTCTCCCCACCCTGCCTCAAAGCAGGGGGGCGTTTTGGTATGTGATACATAAGTACATGTAGCACATAAGTTGTCTAAAGTAACATTATATGGTAACATCCGTGGTTCATGGCCTGTCATGGCTGGTTCCACCTCCACCTCGCACAAGCGGGGGGAGGCCACAGTCTGGTAAAGTAAATGGGTACACCAGGTGGCGCTGGAGACAGGGAGAAGGGCAGTCCCGCATTCACTGGTCCAGAACGTGGTGACCGTTCGGATCGGGCACTTGTGCTTACACTCGGCCCCCCATGTGCCCATTGTTAATTTGGTACATTTGTAGGTATCCCCCGTCCCCCACAAAAAATTGCGGCCTTTTTATCTCCAATTACGTTGATTGTAACAAACGTGTGTTTTTGTGCTAAAAGTATCAATAATAAAGTGATAAACTTAATACATGTGTTATCATTACAGGTGTTTACATGATTGGATGGGTCTGATCTGAGTTGTCTGTATGTCTGTTATCTTAGTAGGGGATGGACTCCGAAGCAAAGCGGAAAGTTGTGTAAAGGGATCATACTCCCTGTATCTATAATTAATCAAGATTATTTGATTTTATATCAAATAGTAAATTATTAATTTAGGACAGGGTTTTTAATGTTTGGTAGTTGGGCCGAAGTGTACACAAGGTATTACATCAGGAATATACAAAGATGTATTACGAGTCAAACTGCGTACGAGTTAATCATAAATGTGCACCGGAAGTTATCCCCCTTTTCAAACCAGCAAATTGTTGAAACCAGACGCTTTTTTCCCAGCCCACCCACCCCTGTAATTAATAGTTGAAAGGTCATTGCTTATCATAATTTAAGAGTTTTCCTTTCTGCTGTGTTTTGTTTTATCTTGCAGGACACTGGAATGCGGACCCATGGGGATACCATGCACCCATCAGTGTAAGAAAGTGTGAGAAGCGCAGAGCCTTTGACCATCAAGGACTAATTACATGCTTACACCAGTTCATTAGACTTTCTAGCGCATGTAGTGTAAATTAACTACCATGAACACTTTCATAACAGGGGAAGCCTGGTTAATTATAAATGGGGAAAATCATATTTGGGAACTTATCCTTTAACCCTTTATTGTCGCAATTCCGGGATGGGGGGCGGGGACTGGGGGATACTTTTGTGTATGTTGGGATCAAGTGGCCCCATAACCTGGTTGTCTCCCCACCCTGCCTCAAAGCAGGGGGGCGTTTTGGTATGTGATACATAAGTACATGTAGCACATAAGTTGTCTAAAGTAACATTATATGGTAACATCCGTGGTTCATGGCCTGTCATGGCTGGTTCCACCTCCACCTCGCACAAGCGGGGGGAGGCCACAGTCTGGTAAAGTAAATGGGTACACCAGGTGGCGCTGGAGACAGGGAGAAGGGCAGTCCCGCATTCACTGGTCCAGAACGTGGTGACCGTTCGGATCGGGCACTTGTGCTTACACTCGGCCCCCCATGTGCCCATTGTTAATTTGGTACATTTGTAGGTATCCCCCGTCCCCCACAAAAAATTGCGGCCTTTTTATCTCCAATTACGTTGATTGTAACAAACGTGTGTTTTTGTGCTAAAAGTATCAATAATAAAGTGATAAACTTAATACATGTGTTATCATTACAGGTGTTTCCATGATTGGATGGGTCTGATCTGAGTCGTCTGTATGTCTGTTATCTTAGTAGGGGATGGACTCCGAAGCAAAGCGCTTGTGCTGCAAACACATTGTAGGAGGGTAGTACACTAAGCGGAAAGTTGTGTAAAGGGATCATACTCCCTGTATCTATAATTAATACCTCTTGTTAATTTTATTAAATTTTATGCATTATCCTTTTAATTTTCTTAAACCGTTTTTCGTACATTTCCCGTTTTGTCTTTTGTGAAATTTTTATGTGCATTATAATAGTTTAAGTAACATTTGTGAAAATCAATATTTTCACTTTATTTTTTCTTTTTTAGACTTGTTTAAAAACTTTTTAAAATTGTTTTCAAGTGGGCATTTACTTCAAATTCTGCTTTTCCAAAGTTATTTTTCCATATTAACAGAAATGGTTGATATATATCTGTTACTTACTTAAAGAATTCATGTAATCTATGAATTTCTTCATCCAATGTCCATTGTAGTGCCTTCCTATTACCTTTTTCACATAATTATGTGATTTCCTTTTCAAGTAAATAAGCCAATTCTAATCAGCCGTGCCAAGAATCTTTAGATTAAGGAAATTTCGAATTTTCCGAGAAAAAATCTTTTAGAGAGTTCTTCTAAATGATATAAGCGTCGAACGTGTGAATCCCCAAATATTAATACAGACATCTTGATGAGGGAAGAACACAGTATAACAATGATCGTTACAACAACAAAGGTTACGACTGAAGAAAAATTGGCACGTAGGCCTACCACGTGTGCCACGACCGAATTCCAAGTCTCGTCTTTGAACACTTACAAATGCGCTGAATCCCTTGGAACTCCAAAAGATCACTCCACGAGAAATCCACCAAGTGTATTTACTGTGCACTTGACACGCCGTAAGCCAACTTGCTTGTTCAAAATTAAAAATTGTATTTCCATACAAATATGGCGCCGCCACAGATTGAACTCAATCTGATACTGAGGCTGTTCCCAAAAACAAGTACGCACAAAAATATTAGAGTTATCTCGCTTGTCCCACTTTCAATACACAAGAAATGGGCATAAAATTATTTATGAACATAAATCGCATCTATGCCAAAACATAAGGGTATACCACAGCAATGATTTTAGGGAGGAAGCTTATTATCCATAATATATGTAGTTATCAATTTTGCTATGTTGAAGGTTTAATATTACTTGGCAACAACGGTTTCTCTCAATTTTTTTTACTAATTATATCAATCATGTACTAGTAGTTATAATGATGCTTAAAGAGATACATTCGATTTCGGCAAGTCCCTGAAATCGCTTACGAATTTAAGATGCTTAAGATTAATCAAAATGAATGAGGAAAATGCCATAATGAGGAAATGAACATTTATCAGAAGTGCTGATGGACTCTTGGTTGTTTTTTTCCCGTGATTCTTATGCTTCTAATATTAGTAAGACAGGTAGAATTGGACTTTGACCTGCAAATCACGTGTTTTATGAACGTTAAATAGAAAATGAAAATGTTCCTGTTGTAAAGACCGCCATTAACATTGAGACATTTATCAGGTCAGTTATTACAAGTTTTCTAGATATATTATTATTTTTTTTTTTTACATTTTTTTTACTGTATATACGAGGGTTGTTCGGTAAAATCGTGGACAAAGCGTTTTTCACAACAAATAATGGGCGCATTGAGCTAAAATTTTCAGTAAATCTTTATCTTTCATATCTAAGTGCATCATATTGTTTTGGATAAAATAAAGACAAAAATACAGATTTAATTAAGCTTTAACATGCGCAGGGTACGGTCCTACGGCACACGGACAGAAAGCCAAGGTTTTATTAAAGAATATACGAGTATTAATTCAAAATAAAAGTTTGTAATAGAAAAGATTGGGGTAAAAAAAAAAAATTCAAGACATTTGGTAAATTTTTGACAGTTTCCACAGCATTTGAAATGAGAAAGTGGTAATCACAATACACGAAAATTGCCGACGTTTGATGACGTTACGGCGCACAAGAGAACAGTTCAGTTTGATTAAGATGCTATAATGACACCTTACGAGACTTTGATGATTGATTGATTGTATACTGTTTAACGTCCCTCTCCAGAATATTTCACTGATATGGAGACGTCACCATTGCCGGTGAAGGGCTGCAAATTTAGGCCTATGCTCGGCACTTACGGCCTTTGAGCAGGGAGGGATCTTTATCGTGCCACACCTGCTGTAACACGGGGCCTCGGTTTATACGGTCTCATCCGAAGGACCGCCCCATTTAGTCGCCTTTTACGACAAGCAAGGGGGTACTGAGGACCTATTCTAACCCGGATTCCCACGGGGCTACGAGACTTTGAATAAATACAGAAGAAAAAAATAATAAAAACATCACCATACCTTTAGTAGTTTACAAATGAAATGGAAGTTTTCTTTGCGAAGTCTTTTTTGATCGGGTCCCCAGGTAGTACAAAAAATACGGACAAACTGCTATTGTAACAGCAAAAGACTTTGTCACTGTCCACCGTCAATATAAGATTGTCTATTTAGTTGAATGATGGTGAGAATTTTGTCCGTAACTTACTAATAAATCTTCAGAAGATCGCATGTGTGCATTTACGGAGACAGTCGAGCGTCTAGTTAAACGAAACTACAGGTCTTGTGCAATATTTAATGAAATACGTTGTAGAGTAGATGAAAATATTTTTGTTACTTTTAAGCTTGGTGCAAATACAGTAAAGTAAACGTTTCTTGGTAAAGAACAATAATTCCCGATCTTTTGTATGTTTTGAAATAAATTCGCATTGAACCATGGGAGCGAAAGAATTCTGGGAATGTTGCACATGAAATTTGACTGACGTACGCGAAGGTATGCTCAGATTTCATTCCAAAATTCCTCTGTTCTTACTAGTAAGTCTATTGAGCTCGCTGCGCTCGCTATTATATATATAATATGAATAATCAGCATTACTGTTTGGTAAGCATTCTTAATGACACGCTTCTCAAACTAATAATTTAATTATGTACAATGATAAATATTTTGAAAAATTAAAAGACATCGATTTACTATCATTTTTTGTACAGAATGGACCATCTCCCTCGTGTATCAGAGATCCTATATGCCGGTCTGTGTCAAAGGATAGGGTCACCATCAGAAGTGGCCATTAGAAGGGACGTGCAGGACATGGTAGAGATGGTGATGAAACCATATTATAAGCAGATAGGATATGTACAGATGAAAAGTGGAAGTTATGACGAGGGATTTAGGCTACGATCATCTGATTTGGATCTAATGTTCTGGTTTTGTGATGATAAACTAATAGTTGACATCTCTCAAGCTCAGTTTTACAATACATCAAAACATGATATTATACTCATAGAAGATTCTGACACGCCGCCAGGATTTGTCAGATTACGCCTTTTGCACCATTTGGTATCCTCAGCAAATTTCACATGACAATGTCTTGTACCCTTTAATGATGGTCTCTATATTTCTAGTTCTTTGTAGAGAGAAAGAAATTTTCATCATTTTTCAAATGGCATGTACAAATTTTTCGGATATGAAAATGTCTCCACCCACGGTCCTTGTGCAAGCGGTTTTTTCGGTCCTATTGAATTTGATTATGTTTACTGTTTTGCCACTACAAGTTGGCCTATATCATCAAGAAGCTGGATTGCCAGATGTCAAGGATACACCTGGCCGCCTGTATCTGTGTTAGAAAAAATTCTAAGAAATGGTTGTTATTGTATGCCTTCTGGAAGTAAAATTGAATCGACTTCTAACGAATTAGAATGGAGGATATCCTTTTCTTAAGCTGAACAACAATTGGTGTATACAATGAATCATACACAATTTCTATGTTACGCACTTCTTAAAATATTTTTGAAGGAAGTTATCAACCACAGGAGGGAACCATTACTGTGTTCATATTTTATAAAGACCACCATGTTCTGGAAAATGCAATTGGGATACATTAAATGGTGTCCAAACAATTTACTTGATTGCTTCTGGAAGTGTTTGAAATATCTAATTCATTGTGTATATCATGGAGTGTTTCCGATTTTTTTTATTTCATTAAATAACAAATTTTTGAACAAAGTCGTTGGAAATGCTCGCAGCCGTATGTCTTGTTTTTTGGACATTGTTGATAGAAAAATATGATGAGGCTGTATGCAACTTTTCTTTATCGAGAAAGATGTAATTAGCATGGATAGACCTCGTACGTCTTTCTCATGAGAACAGTGTTCCTTACATTGAAGAACTGGAGTTAGAACGACGTGTGTGTCAACAAAATGGGAAGCTGGTCATGGATTTATCACCCTTTGTTATTGTAGAGATGTTGTCTGTGTTATCTCACCATAGATTAGGTAATAGATCTCAATATCTAGGACACTTCTGCTCTATGATAATGGGAGATATATTCCTCTGGGAACTCGAGACATATCCTGGCAGATTTTTGGCATATGCCATCATCTTGTGGGAGACTTGGAAGGGGCGTTATTGTCTTTTGGAGAGTCGCTTAGACAGCAACAAGAACACAGAATACAAGCTACATGTACCTATATTAGAGTAGGATTGTTCAACAATAATTACATAGAAATGTGGAATGGAAACTTAGTCAAATTTCTTTCATTTTATTATGTCTCTCTCACAATTTTTGAAAAATGATATGCACTAGTTGTAGAATATTGGTTTGAGTAAAAACAAAAAGAACTTAAACTTATTTGTTATGTATATATAAATACAAATTATAAAATATAAGATGTATCTTACATTTGATCCAACACTTTACATTACATGCCGATTTTGTCTTACTGCAAAATGAAAGTTTGTTTAACATTTTAAAAACATTTAAAAACATTTAACGTTTCAAAATGTTCAAAACGTCTCTATGTGTATTTAAAGTTTTAGTGTACAATTTTTACATTCTTGTGTCCATGTCCAAAATACACCAAAATAAGCCATTCGATAAAATAACATATAAACGTTTCTTTTAAAAAAAATATTTATCTATCAACATAAAAATATAAATTGTTGACTCACAATGTAAACGTTATGAAATTCACAAAGTATTAATAGAATTGAAATGTTTAAAGAAGCAAAGATTAATTGATTTGTTGCTTGTATTTTATTTTATGTACAGTTCGAGAATATTTTACTCATATAAAGAAGTCACTATATACCGCTGATGGGCTTGAAATTTTTTACCTTTACTCGGCACTTAGGGCAATTGATCAGTGAGGGATCTTTATTATGCCAACGTCTGTCGTGACAAGGGGTCTCGGTTTTTCAGGTTTTATCCCAGGGACCCGCAACTTTCCAAGCGCAGGAACAGTTGCTGACTATATTTTTATTGACTAAGTTCAGTCGCGACCGAGTTCTTATATTGATCTTGAGATAGAAATCAACCGATGAAATATTGAAAATACAAACAGACAAGTTTAGAGGGAATGGCATACATCCACATAAACAATAGAAAAATGAATCAATTGTCATGGAATGAATCAGCTGGTGTTTCAATGAAATTATTTACTAATTATCATAAAATGAAATGCACATATTACACATTAGTAGAATTTCCTCAATAAAACTGATTGGTAAGATATATCATTTCGATTAATCTAGTAATAATTAGATAACACTTATCAAACATTAAAGTAGTACCAAAGCATAAAAAAAGTATCACAAGATAAGAATTGTCTGTAATTCAAAATCCTAAAACAATAACACATGTGTATTGTATTAACTTAAGTCTACATTGATACAAAAAGGATCCATCACAGTTACAATTCAACAGATCCATATAATGTGATGAGTTTGTTATGTATGTCAATCTATTACTGTTTTCCCCAACCTGTAAAAATAACACTTTCAGTAATGCTTAGTTCATCACAGGTTATACTCTATATAATTGGGTTCAAAAGTGAAATTATATTAACATGCACGTAATTTGGCATCATAAATTACAACTGTGTAACACAAAATTATCAAATAATAATGTTGCGTATCATATTTAACTTTCAACATGTAACTAATTGTATTTTGTTACTATTCCATGAAACTTTTTTTAATAGACAGTATCGTTAAAAAAGTTTATGTACATTCCCAATATTTAGTTCTTTTTCATTATAATAAATTTATCTTTGAATCTTTCGACATTGTAGTTATAATTTTAACATACAATGCCAAACATCAAGGAGCCTTTGGAACTCACTATTGAGAAAAGTATAAACAAGAGTCTCCTTGGATCAAACAAGATAAAAATTTTAAAACCATAATACCGTATAACCAGTTTTCTTGGCGAGTGTAAAATTTGGCTTTTGGCCTCTTGAAAGGTATGCCAATTATTTTAGCGTAATTTATTTTAGCGGACACAGGGTTTCAGCCCTTTGAAGATAATACTAAGAAGAGTATTGAAATGCGATTTAAGCGATTGAAATGTTAGCGGAATACGTACTCCTACACGTAAGAGCCTCGGTTAACGTCCCTACGCTCCTTATTTACCTCGGACTCTTACATCCGAAGGCTATTTTCTAACGAGCTCGTTCCGCCTGAGATTTTGTGCGGAACGTATTATGCGTGAAATAAACTGTTCACAAGTAATTTTCAGGTACCTACGTGTTTGCATGGGGTATGAAAGTCACAAGAAAGAATAAAATCCATTGTATTCAGTTTGAATTATTGTCAATTAATGAAAATTGTCATTATTCCAATTTGTCACCAGAAGTACTTTCAATTTGACTTCACATTAATTTTGCGGATTGCTTGTCAGAATACGAAATTTTCGTTGCATTACACTAGTTTCGTTTCGTCAGATTTTCTGAATTCCATTTCCGAATTTTAAACAGAAGACTTGTTTCAATTTCTGCTTCGATTTAAAATAATGGATTTATTGCTGATACGAGAGGTAAACAGTGTTTTATGCGTAAGTTTTATCGTAAATATTGAGTATTTTATTTTTCGTACCATTCGTTAAAATACAAAGCCTTATTTCTTAATAAAATAAGTTATTTCCACATGGAGTTTCAGCGGCGAGAATTTTTTACAATGGATGCTAGATGTTGGGCGGCGCCAAGTCAAAAGTATCTCGCCGTGAACCTCTAGCATGTTGGAGTAGCGGGCTAAAATGAAAACGCCAAATAAGCTAAAATTAACAACCCGCTAAAATAACCCGCTATTTGGTACAACAAATATGACAGGAATGTTGCATTTTATCTTGTCAGTTCTGGTTCAATCCTCTGGCACAGGCACTGTCTTTGCATATAGGTATTATGTTTGTAATACGATGTAGGTAAAGGAATCCACTGACTCAGTGTCTCCCTCTGTTGAAATATGGTTGACAAAATAAACTGGTCAGCTTTTTTCTATATAAAAAATGTAATAGCCGATTTTTTAAAAAAGTGATTTAAACTTAAACTGATTCACATATTCTTGCGATTTGATTTGATTAATTGCTAATTTGCTATTATTCAATGGGATTGCGCATAAGTTAAAAAAAATCCCCTTTCGCTATGCTTACTATGCCATTACTAAGGGAAACATTTTATATTACCTGGATTTCTTCGTCATTCCACGTTGGTTTCTTTTCACGTAAAATGTGACAAACAAATTCCTTTAAAAAGAATATATTCATTTAAGGTAAATGAATTATGCATAAATATAGAGAAATTTCGCATTTGGGTTATTTCCAAAGGAAAATGGAACGTTGATTTATGCTAAGAAAATCATAATAAAATTTATGAACTTTTAATAGAAATATTTCATGAATTAAATTATAATCACATTTTGAATTCAATGAACCTCTTCAAACTTGTAAAGAGAAAGAGATATCAACAAGATTCATATACAAGATTTATTAATATATAGGACAAAAGTTTTTTTTAAAGATTTCAATAGTTAAGTCGGTTCTGATAAACAAGAAGACATACCTTTTTTATATCTTTAAAAATCGTTTATTGAATAAAATTATACTAAATATTTCCAATGTTTTTTTATTGCAGTCCATCAAAAATAGATGTTTGACCTCAGAGTGAGATATTGGACTATTTGATCGCCATGTCACCATGTGGGCATTCGTTGCTGTTCGACAGTGACTGGATTGACCAAGTTTATCCGCATTGTGGGTGAGGGAAATTTACATCATGGAAATTAGCAGTCGATAGTGTATGATAAATAAAATAAAACAGTTATTGACTGTGTTCTCGGACAAAATACTTTGTCATCCCTCAAACTAAACCGTTTGCCTGAAGTTAAAACCGTTAGACTGAATGCAAACAGTCTGGTTCGAGGGTCGAAAAAAAGGATGTTTCCCCTTAAACCCAGTCTATAAATGTACTGTGTATAATATTATCTGCATGTACAATGTACATTTACTACATGTGTACATGTGCATGTATGTGTGATATTGAGAATAACCATATTTTAGATTTTCTCAGCGTTTAAGTATAGTCTAAGCACTAAATATTGTATCGTTACCTTGAATGGAATAAATACATGTATATGGAAATCTTCAGATAACCCGACTTGAAATTTTGTTGATCCTTGAACCCCTTCTCCTGTTTTGCAGCAACATATTTCCAACAGTCTGTTTATTCTATCATATATATATGATATTACCATTGTATGGATTCTTTAAAGGACTGAATTATACTCTGTCTAAGGTATATCTACTTACCTTACAGGGTTCTGTGTTGTAATGCCTGAGAACTATCTGAGGTTCTTTAAGGAATATAAATAAGAGGCCCACGGGCCATATCGCTCACCTGAGCACATGGGCTGGTTAAAAAAAAAGAATCAGCTCAGCATTGAAAAATTTACTTGTTGGGGGAGGGGGGATTTGAATTTTTATTACTCGAGATTGTTACTATATAAATAAAGCATACATATATAATTTCGCCATACTTGAGAAGAAGAGTTTTAAAGATTTTTCCTAAATATTTTTTTGTAAAGATTTGATTGCCCATCATGGCCCCACCTTTCCCCCAGGGGCCATGATATGAAGAAACTTGAATTAACTCTTACTGAGGATGTTTCCATATAAATAGCAGCAATCATAGCTCTGTTGATTTGCAGAAAAAATATTTTTAAAGATTTTTTCTGAGTAATTCCTATGTAAAACTTTGATCAGTCATTGTAGCACCGTCCTAGCCCCAGGAGCCATGATTTGAACAAACTTGAATCTACATTACCTGAGGACGCTTCCACTTTAGTTTTATGTTTACTGGCCAAATGGTTCTTTAGAAGAAGATTTTTGAAAAAAAATTATATATTCCTATGTAAAACTTTGATCAGCCATTGTGACCCCGCCCTACCCCCAGGGGTCTTGATTCGAATAAAATTGAATCTACAAATATACACTACCTGAGGATGGTTCCACTTGAGTTTCATCTTTCCTGGCCGAGTGGTTCTTGAGAAGAGGATTTTTAAAAGTTGCCATTAATGTTTCATTTATTCATAATTATCTCCTATTGGAAGAGGGCTTGGCACTTCATTTGAACTTGAATCCCCAAGGATACTTTGTGGCAAGTTTGGTTGAAATCGGCCCAGTGGTTCTTGAGAAGATGAAAATGTGATGAAAAATTAACGACAACGACAGACAACGGACAAATTTTGATAAGAAAAGCTCACTTCAGCCTTTGGCTCGGGTGAGCTAAATTAAACTTTAAAAGAATTGAAAGTAGTAATTACTCCATATCGCCTTTTCTTTTTTCTTTTTTTATCTATTAACACTTCGTGATGAGTTGTACTGGTATTCAAAAATCATTCTGATTATTCGTAACTTTGCATTTTCATTGAAGCAGTACCTTTTACTTTAAAACAACTTTTTACTGATTTCAAATCTAGGTCGAAATATTTATTTCCCGTTGTGACAAAACATGCAAATATTTATGGGCATTACATAATTTAAAATATGTTTTATGTTGATGATACTGTTGTTTGTGCATACAAAATATTGGCCTGTCTTAAGCTTTCTACTTTTGCTCATAAATCTTAAAAAAAGATGAAGTAATGAAAAGTCTCTGTCAGAATTTCATCTTTAAAAAAACCCAGACCAATTGTTTCATCTAAAAATAATTATTCAATATTAAGTGTCTGTTTCAAAAATTAGTTGGGAAATAATACTGAAAATTGATTTCAGGAAATGATGATTGACTTGATTAATACATTTCTGACAATTTTAAAGTTTACCGAAACAAAAATTCTGACAAAATATAAAACGTAATCGCATTTAACAACTTAAGAACAATCTAATTATGTGATTTTCCATCATGAATGAGTAAATGTTGGTGCATCTAAAGTGGCCGGAGGAGAATGAACATTAAAAATATACATATACTGTACTTCGTTATCATTTTTTTGAGCTTTAAATTGATTTGAAATGATACATTAACTGAACTAGCATGTTATGATGTTTCATTTTGATACCAAAGTTTTTTTTCAAGAATCAATCATCATCTTGAAAATCAGGTGAAATAATTGTGCTGTTTAATGAGAAACATTGTTCTGTGGGTGTGCTAGTTTCAGATTTAGTACCTAGAATTCCATTGTGGCCTCCAAATTTGTTGAAATAATGACAAGATTTATCTTCAGATTACTTTCAGATTACTTTATATTATGACGGCTGATAATCTTTATACATATGTAAGTAACTTCTACACAAGTGCTTACAGAAGATAGTTCCTTTACTGACAACTGCATTTTATTATGTATTTGATTTATATTCAAGGATACCATGTCTGGAGCTTTAAGTAAAGGCAGGCATTTTGTTGTCTTATACGTCTCTTTTAAAACTTTGTCCAGAATTCGATGAGCATGCTTGGATTTCTAAAAATGAAATATAAAAAAAATTACTATTGAATAATTATCTTGTTGCTGTTACAATTAACTTGTATACCGGTGTTCGTGCTTAATCTATCTACATTTTAGCTTGTTATTAAACTGTTGAATGGATTTATTATAAAAATCTCATGTGATGTAACAAAATCGTCTAGGCGTATCTATTATCTTATTGTCCCCCGCTTGAAAAGTGGGGGATATTAATTTGGGTTTGTCCGTCCGTCTGTCCGTCCGTCTTTCTGTCTGAGCTTTTGCAATGAAATTTAGCATAGCAACTCCCTATGGACTAAAGAAGACCCCTATTGATTTTGAGGCCAAAAGGTCAAAGGTCAAGGTCATAAATAAGCAAATTCTGTCTGTTATAACACTTTCGTTTCCACACGATATCTCGAGAACTCTTTGAGCTTTTGCAATGATATTTTACATAACAACCCCTATTGATTTTGAGGTCAAAAGGTCAAAGTTCTAGGTCGTAAATTTATACATTTCTATTTGTATGAAACACTATCATTTTCGGGCGATATTTGAGCTTTTGCTATGTAATTTTATACCAAAACTCCCTAGGACCCCTCTCACTCCTCTCAAAGTGCCCCGCCCCGTTTGTTTTATTAGTATTTATTGTATTACATGTCGCTATTTTTAGCACAGGGCCATGAGGAGAATTATTACGTATAAAACAGGTTATCGGTGGATTTTATATTCTTATTACATCTATTAGAACTGTTTAATAAAGGTTAAATTAGACACCATGCATTGTGTAAAATTTTGACAATATCGAACGTGATATATACATGTATGTCACTTTATTTTTGTATACAGTTGTCGCCATGTTACAGTGGCTCCGTAGTCTAGTGGTATGTCACTCGCTTCACATGTGAGAGGGCCCGGAATCGCATCTCGGACGATCCATTTTTTTTTCGAAATACTTTTCTTTTTTTACTAAACGATAGTATTCAGCTTGTGAAATGAAAAATTTATGAGGTTTGGCTTGTACAAACTCATATATATCATCATTACAGTGTGATAACTATTCCATTTAAAAAAGAATCTTCTACACACATAATAAAGAATAATCCATCAAACCTTTATATCCATATTGGCATATTTTATTTGCTTACATTGTATGTATACATTTGTATACATTTAATAATTCTACAAATTCAGTGAAGGGGATCCGAACCTCCGACACCCCCCCCCCCCGAACTGTGCATGGTTTACTTTTCCCTAAGCGGGGGACACAAATTCTCTGAATTAGCTTGTCTTTTATCAGAAACGTACAGTATTAAAGATAATATATATATCTGGCTTTCCTTCTGAGACTATTTTATTGAATTTGATTTTATGAAGACCACATGTTTGACAGCAAACGCAGACAAGCATGCTTAAAGTCGTTAATGACGAGGGAAAATTTATTAAAAATTTTACAAATGTGTGAGGGTGTGTGAGAGGGTGTGTGTGCGTGCGTTAAGGGTGTTAATCGGGGACATTTGATTGTTTACGCACCTTCCAACTGGGGACGACGACACAACCGGGGACGTTCCCGGTTGTCTTCGATCAAAAATAGCACCAAATTCGATATAAAGGATGTTTACTTAACTTAAAAACCATTAAAATTTCATTTTTTTTTAACAGGATGAAAAAAAATATCCCGGTTATATTAGTTATTATTGAAACATCTGTGTTGGTGTGAACTTTTTATGATTAGCGAAGGTGAAAAAAAATATCCCGGTTATATTAGTTATTATTGAAACATCTGTGTTGGTGTGAACTTTTTATGATTAGCGAAGGTGAAAAAAATATCCCGGTTATATTAGTTATTATTGAAACATCTGTGTTGGTGTGAACTTTTTATGATTAGCGAAGATTAGCGAAGAATCTGACGTTTTTCTAGCTTCTCTACAATTTTGATATTTTACATGCCAGGATGTAAAATATCAAAATCGTAAAAAATGCCAGAAAAAAGTAAGATATTTTGGACTAGTGTAGATAAGGAGACAATTTTTCCTCCAGAAAATATGAGAATAGGGTCATTAAGGTCAAAATTTCAAAACGGCATAGGCGTTATTCAGTGAGAACGTAATGATGTCGCGTGCAACAAATTAAATTTCCAATTATTCAAATAACTTTCATAACATATAAACTCTAAAAAGATGTTTTTATAATTGTCTGTTTTCTTCAAGATCTTAAATTTTCAACATATACCCTGAAGTTGCCTTTGTTCTCTTCTATAGGCAGATCTAGTAATTTCGACGGGGGTCGAGATAGGTTCTGAAAACATATTTTATTAATTTTTGCACTGTACAATTCAACACTAAGATTTTCTTATATTTGATATTCTAGCTCAATTAAAAGATTCAAAGCACTTGTACATTAAGACATAAAAACATGTCTGACCAACAAAAGGCCGAAAAGCTTGTACAATATAAAGGATAACATAACTGAAGTTTCTAATGAATGGTTGGCGTTGTCCCCTACCCTACCCTAACATTTTCACGTCTCTCCTGATGTCATGATTGAAATTAAGGAATACAAACATCAGGGGCTCGTTTCTCAAAAAGGCCTCCGACCAGTCGTAAGCTTAGTCCGGACTAAATCAGTGACTAAACCGAGAATCGGACTAAGTAGCGTTTCACAAAAAGGTGGGGACTTAGTCGAGACTAAATTGTGGTTTAAATCTAGGCCTGCTTGTGAGTAGGCGGAAGTGCTTAGTCTGTACAAACATTGGAAAAAAGGCATGTGTTTTAATCATAAAGAGTTAAAAGAATGATTATTTTATACGTATACTTTATTATGTAGGAAATTAGAAAGGTAGTTAAATCCATCGAAGATGCAGACTTTTTCCTCTTAAGGTAGTATGAACTAGGAATTTTTACTACTATAAATTTACGAATACAAGTTGGGTAAGATTTTTTAAGAAGTGCCAGAATTTCATTTTTAAATGCGAGGACGCGTAGAGGATGGTGTGCAGTCCTACCCTTTTTATTGCAGTAATGTGTTTTCTGTTTAGATAAAGCTGTATACTTTATGGACTGACTTCCACTTTCAGCATTTCTCTTCTTGACTGAATATTTTGATCACTCAATTAACTGTACTTCCCACCACAACCACCACTCCCCCACCCCCCATCTCCTTCACTATTAACTTTCTACAAACGATGCTATATGTTGTAGGTCCTGGATAATGTTTTGATGTTTGAAATGAATAATGTTTTAATAAAATTCTCAAACAATATTCCTTTCTTACAAGCATTTACTAGTATTTTAGATAATAAGAAATATTCGGTAACTATGCCACCAACCATGTTCATGTACTTTGACTTAAGTTATTGTATCTTTGATTCTCACCTTTAATTGCATGTTATCAAATATAATATGAATAAAACAGAAAAATTTTAATTTGTAAAATGTTCCAGTATTATAATTAAAGTATTCTGTCCATAAGGCTGTTCATTCCTATTTCACTGGAGTCTCTGTAGGGAGGTGAGAAGTGTAGATGAGTCTATTATTTTTTCGTAAGATGTGTAGATGAGTCGATTATTTTTTCGTAAAGGTGCTTTTGATTAATTGACAATTTATCATGTTTCTCGAACGAATTTTGCCTAAAAGGGTTTTTAATAGATCTTTAAATAGAAAAATAATTTATATTGTATTTGAAACAAAACTACTTATATAATATTGATTATAATAAAGTGTTGAAAAATATTTTTATTGTAAATGTAAATAGCGACTTGCTAATATCTTTACGTCTAGATTATATCTTCAAAAGCAATTCTTCATCTATATAAAACAATTAATGAATGAACATGTCCTCAATAGAAATTGAAAAGGAATGGACAGATTTGGGAAAAAATTGTGATGTTAAAATTAGTACCTTTCCCTATCTAATTGAATCTCATTTGAAAATACTTGTATTGAAATGGAGAAATTTATAAAAATTACTAAATTTCTTGTCTGTAGTTTGGTTGTTCACAAGAATTATAGATTTAAAACTAATTTAGCTTTTGCATGCCATCAACATTTATACTGCAATTAAGTACTCTATATACGTATTTTAATATGAACGATGTAAATCGTTATGTCGATATCAATGTAATGCTATTTGTCCAAAATACAGTGTACATGTTTCAGCTGAAATGCCTACATATTTAATTCGTATTGAATAAATGGATTGATATTACAGTGTATAAATTGAAGACAACTGATATTTTATTTTCAATATTCTCTTATCCATGTTTTAATAATCATCATTATGATATGATTTCAAAATTGTTAAATTTTTCACAGTACGCCTATGGGTCGGGGGCTCCGGTCCTTCACTCTCTCTCTGCGTAAAGTATTTTAACTAGAGAAAAAATTCCCTGAGATACTGGTTGCCCCTCCCCCGCGACTTTCAAAAATATTGCTACGAGCCTGCTCCAGCCCCATGTCATATATGGCTTTTACTCATAGAAAAATTTCTTTTTATTCCAAATTTTAACTAGAGAAAAAATTTCTTGAGATACTGGCTGCCCCCCCCCCCGCGACTTTCAAATATATTGCTACGAGCCTGTTCCAGCCCCATGCCATATATGGCTTTTACTCATAGGAACATTTCTTTTTATTAAAACATGGATAAGAGAATTTTGAAGAAAAAAATATCAGTTGTCTTAAATTTATAATATACAATCCATTTATTCAACAAGATTTAGAAAAACTGGCATTTCAGTTGACACATGTACCTACAGTGTATATTTATACTGAAAGGATTAAGAAACGCATATTAAACTTCAGAGTTTTATTAAAACAATTATTTCAAATATGTTTTCCGACATTGTTATCATACATTTTCATCCATCTTTAATCAACAAGTTACCAAAATTTTGTGTGATTTTGAAAAAAAAAAAAAACTAAAAATTGTCATAATCTGCTTTCGCATCAGTGACAAATTTGATTTTCCTGTACATTGAGTTCACCAGAGCAGTTATCTTTTTCAGAACATTATTATTCAACCCAGTCTGAATGGCTGAGATTAGCTGTATTATTCCAAAGCCAACAAATCCCCCCGCCCAATCGAAAACGAATTTTCGATTTAGGATAGAATGTACAGAACCCAGCAGAATTGGTAAACGTGGATGTTTGTAAAAAAAAAGTATCGACAAACACTAACTAAATTTTCCAGTGTAAATGTGCTTAAAAAAATCACGTAAACAACGCGTACGTGCGCGTTTGAGAGTAAAATCGACGTAAAGTGTCCAAGCTCTCAGCCCAAATTAGAGCAGAGAGTTTCTGTCAATTTAGGATGAAGAAAAATTAGTATGATTGTCTGCTGTATAAATATCAGTTTTGGTGATAATGCCTTGACAATAACCGAGGTGGCATGATGAAAAGCCCTATCTTGTTGTGACGTTTTTACGCGCCAACGTTGCCGTCATGGTTGGTTGGAAACATTTTAAGTTAACTCTCTGACAACCAAAATACAACTTTTATATGGTTGAAAAGTTGAAAGCAATCTGTACAGCAGCATGTCTTTGCCTTTTTATTCACTTATGCAATATTATCTTCAATTACTAAACCCACCGTAGCTTCCGTCAGCAATACCACGATTGTAAGAAATTTATACTGACTGAAAATATGCAAAAACGACTTCTACAACTTTAATGCATTGTATGGCACTGGAAAATTTTATCACAAAGTTATCATCATCAACATGCACGTGTTTTTTACTTTTTATCATTTCCCTTACGTGACGCCATACATTTCATGGTTGAGTAGTTTTGACTAGTGATTTTAGTGCAAAGTAACCAAAATACCCATCTGACCAATTTTCATATTTTTCGGCCACATAGTCAAAAAATTGTCCCATATTATGTTCTTATGCGTTTCTTTTTCCTTTCAGTATATAATCTAGTATTTTATTTTGGACACATTCTATCACATTGATATCGACATAATGATTTACATCGTCCATGTAAAAATACGTACCTATATATAGCAATTGCAGTATCAATATTTGCTTGCAAAAGCTAAATTAGTTTTAAATCTATAATTCTTGTGCACCATATTACAGACGAGAAATGTGGTAATTTTTTTTAAATTTCTCCATTTCAATTATCCATTTCAATATTTTCAAATGAGATTCATTTAGATCGGGAAAGGTACTTATTTCTACAATACCATCTTTTCCTTAAATCTATCCATTCCTCTTCAATTTCTATTGAAGATATGTTCATACATTATTATTTTTTTTATATATATGTAGATGAAGAATGTTTTTGAAGATGTAATCTAGATTTAAAGATATTAAGAAGTCGCGATTTACATTTGCAAGAAAAACATTTTACAACACTTTATTATCATCATTATTATATGAGTAGTTTTGTTTCAAATATAATATAAATTATTTTTCTGTTCAAAAATCTATATAAACAAGGGCACCGCTAAGCGGAGCATCCCCTCGCGACTGGACATTCACTGGAAATGGCAATCTCTCATAAGAGAGAAATTCTTTCGAGGAACGCTAAACATGTTAAAGATTCATAGTACAAAGCATTTTGTTTAATGTCCCTCTCAGGAATTTTTTGCTCATATGAAGGCTTGCCAGTAGAGAGCTGCACATTCTTTCCTATGATAGGAACTGTCACTGATGATCATTTATCAGCGAGGGATCTTTTTGTGCCAGCATCTATTGGGACATGGGCCCATGGTTTACAAGGTCTAATTCGAAGGACCAGTCTCCACGTCCCACAAAAGGATTTAAACCTGCAACATTACAATCAACTCCCTTACTCTTGACAAAATTTTTTTACAAATTAATACAAAATGCATAGCGTCTTGGTCAAGGGGGGCATAACAGGGATACCTAATTTGGGGCAGTAAAGTTTAATATAAGATATAAAATTGTTTTTCAGCACTATTTATTTATTAAACAAAATTATCGGGGCGGAGGATGTCTATTTTTATCAAAAATCAAATTCCATATAATTTCGGGGGGGGGGGGGGGGGGGG
>PRKT01000226.1:511747-578152 GCA_003671525.1 Saccostrea glomerata | reverse complement strand
GTGGGGGGGGGGGGGGGGGGGGGGGGGGGGGGGCATAATATGCAAACGTAATTGGGTAGTTTCCCTTATACCTAGCAGAAACTTTCACGTATGCTATATGTAAATAAGTTTCCGTAATTTTAATTATTTACCTACCTACAATGTACATGATGTTAGTATATCTCGCAGTTCCAGGCAATATGTATTTTTTCATAATGAAAAATAACAATGTACATGTACATCAAGAGGTTAACTGAACTTGTGGATTGTATTACAGCTTTCGGGAATAACGTGCACTCCAAATTCATAGACACTTGTTGGCATAAAATTAATCTGCTTCACGTAACTTTAAAAATGGCTCTTAAACTGGTTCCCTAGCGGAAATGATTATTGTCAACTCGTACATAAAATGTCAGGGTTTCGAAACAGTGAAAACGCCATATATGAAGAAATATTTTAACAGTGAACTTGAAAATGAATAGGCTTCATCTTTTTATACTGTCACACAAGTATGTAAACGCTGAGAGTGGTTAATGCAAAGGTTCTCTGTCAATCTTGCCCACAAATGATTATTGTCAACTCGTACATAAAATGTCAGGGTTTCGAGGCATTAAAAATGCGATATCTGAAGAAATATTTCATCAATGAACTTGAAAATGAATAGGCTTCGTTCTTTTATACTGCCACACAAGTATGTAAATGCTGAGAATGGTTAATGCAAAGGTTTTCTGTCAATCTTGCCCACAAGGTGTAACGAACACACACACTAACACACTAACACACACATACGCACATTCGCGATGCTATATCCCCTCCGCAACTAGTTGCGCGAGGGGATAAAAAACCTTTTCAGATTTTAGGCAAACTTCGTTCGAGAAACGTGATAAATTGTCAATTAATCAAAAGCACCTTTACGAAAAAATAATAGACTCGTCTGCGCATCTCACCTCCCTACAGTGACTCCAGTGAAATAGGAATGAACAGTCTTATGGACAGAATACTTTAATTATAATACTGGAACATTTTACAAATTAAAATTTTTCTGTTCTATTCATATTATATTTGATAACATGCAATTAAAGGGGAGAATCAAGATACAATAACTTAAGTTAAAGTACATGAACTTGGTTGATGGCATAGTTACCGAACATTTCTCATTATCTAAAATACTAGGAGTATAAAAAATGGATATTGTTTGAGGATTTTATTGAGACATTATCCATTTTAAACAATAAAAAATTATACAGGACCTACAGCATATAGCATCTTTTTTTTTAAAGTTAATGGGAAAGGAGATGGGAGTGGTGGTGTGGGTAAGTACAGTTAATTGAGTGATCAAAATATTCAGCCAAGAAGAGAAATGCTGAAAGTGGAAGTCAGTCCATAAATTATACAGCTTTATTTAAACAGAAAACACATTACTGCAATAAAAACGATAGGGTTGAACCCCCACCCTCTACGCGTGCCTGCATTTAAAAAAGAAATCTTACCCAACTTGTATTCAAAATTCTTAGTTAATAATTTTTAGTTCATACCACCTTTTGCGGAAAAAGTCTGCATCTTCGATGAATTTAACTACCTTTCTAATTTCCTTCATAATATAGTATGCTGTATAATAATATTCACGATTTTCGGCATATCATATAACTATGTACATGTATATGAATAGGATTTATATCGTATACGTATAAAATAATCATTCTTTTAACTCTTTATGATTAAAACACATGCCTTTTTTCCAATGTGTGTACAGACTAAGCCCTTACGCCTACTCACGAGCAGGCCTAGATTTAAAATCCAAATTTAGTCTCGACTATGTCTCCGCATTTTTGTGAAACGCTTCTCGGGTTTGGTCACTGATTTAGTCTGGACCAAGCTTACGACTGTTCGTAGGCCTTTTTGAGAAACGAGCCCCTGGGGCCCATTTTATCAAAAGTCGTAAAGTTAAGCCTTAACTTAGGTGTACTTCAGGGGCTTACGCCAAAATTTAGTCGGGCGTAATTGGCGTTTCACCAAGAGGCGAAAGTCTAGTCGTAAACGATATGCTTAGCCGCAGGACTAAGTCCTTGACAACTTTGCATTGCGCACGCGCAAAAACATAAACATTGTTCATTGTGTACAAATTAACATGTATTTGTAGTACGTCAAAGTACAGAATGACACAAATTATACATTAATGAGTATCTGCACTGATTCTCATAGGAGACATGTATCTTGTAAGAAATCGATTTTCATATTTTACAACAATTCAATGATAAAAGTCTTATACATGTAAATTGAAAGGGAGAAAAGGACAGTACATGTGTGAGTCAGAATTAAGCTACCGGTAACCTATTTATTTTGGAATTTTAATTACAACCCCTCTCTTCCCGAAATTGATACAGGTTAATGACTTAGCCTTTGATAATAAATTTCATTATTCGATAAATACTGATTCTACTAATAAATACTAATAATTAAGTTTGAGGCAGAATAAGATTTTAAACTTTATTTTCATAAGAAATGAATACTAGCAAGCAAAATTAATGTATAAAAAGTGCAAATGATTTACATATGTACACATTCTGAGTCAAGAAATAAATTTTATACGTTTACTACTAAGGTACATATGTAAGTCAATTCTCTCTAAGTCTATTGAAAACTTTTGTCAATTCAAATGATTCATGATATTATAATATATTTTTATTGTTTATTAAAATGGCACAAAAGTTCATGCAATGATCACGAAATACTAGATTCCAGGTACATGCAATTATAGAAAAGAAATCTTCACTATCTGGAGCTTAAATGTAATGTACCATTATACATTTTCATGTACGCAGTGACAGAGATAGATTGCGGGAAAATTACTTCAAAAATATTCTTACAGGATTTTTTTTTTTGTCTTCAAAATTAAGTTACAGTAGCTCTTTAGATTGTTTTTCATTGAAAATGTAAGTTATGCGGGAAATGAAAAACATGTATATTTTCAACTTATATGTGCATGCTTCATATGCGCTTAGATTATCTTATATTAAGATTAAAAAAATATTTTTGGAATAATTCATTTCTTTAGCATAACTGTGTATTTATCACCGTCTTAAATCGATATAATAAAAGTAATATTTTCCCCATTAAAAAAATCTCTTACTGTCTATGAGACCACCTCCCCGGGTTTTCGTCTAAGATTCGCTGAGGACTTTACTAGTCCCAGATACCTAAAAAAATAATTACCCTCGCCCCTAACTCTGTACATGATATGTTAATTAGTCTGCAAATTCGGGAGGTTCTGGACCCTCTCTCCGATTCCCCTTCGATGCGCATTTGGACTAGGAGTAAATAAATATTGGACTCTTCGAATATGATAAAAAAACTATTTGGTTTAAAGATGAGGTTTTTTTTTTAAATGTAGAGGATTACGGAAAACCGTTGAGGCCAGTTCAGAGAGAAAAATATTTTTTATTTCGTTCAAAGTACTTATACGTTTAATTGCAATCTCTTGCGTTTAAACGGAATCTTTTGCGATTAAACGCAAAAAATTATTGCGATTAAACGCAAAACATTTTGCGTTTAAACGCAATAATATTTTTGCGATTAAACGCAATAATTTTTTGCGTTTAATCGCAAAGATTATATGTATAATACATACTATGGTCCTATTGTTTAAAGAAGAGCCGTTTGGTTTTGTGTCTTTTTGAAAATGTTGCAATTTGTGATATTTTAAGTTTAACAATGGCATCCTAACAACCAAGTTTCTTAAAGCTATTAGAGCCCAACACTTTTAACGCAGCCATTAATCAATTCCTTAGGTATCACAGCTAATTAAGAATCTTTCAATGGTATTAATAGACATATCAATTTGTTAGAACACATCGGTCAATCTGTTTTCATTTGATTTATTTTTTATTTCATATGATTCCATCTCATAAATTCTCGTGTTCTCGTGTTTACTGTATGATCAAAGGAAAGGTTGTAAGTATTCATATACATACTATGCACATGTACATACATAAGTCTTAACATTTTATCAGTTTTTCCCTTAAGCCCTTTATACAGATACAGAATTTAAATTTTGTGACCGCAACGTGGAGTGAAAGTTTTTCAATCAATATTTCTTTTCCGGTCTTTTATTTCGAAAATCCTTTAAATTTTTTTGCATTGTTTTAAAGTTTAAAAAGTAGAGAAAACAATATAGGAAATGTCACTTGTGTTTGTAAGCAATTGACCAAAACTTTAACAGAAATATAGATATCTTTACATGCTGAAGCTTTGTTTCTTTCTTAGGTTGTCTTTGTTTTTACAGACCGACACTTTATTTTCCTCTCTAAATCAATAGCAATGATTTAACCATTCAGAAAATGCTTGTCCAGAAGAATATGATTCTACGACGCTTAACAATACACAAATCTCCTCATAGGTTACGACACAAAAAGGAAAGAAAAAATCAGCGTGGGTCCATTGCATCCTTCAAAAATCAAAAGTAATGATCACTTTCAAATACAAAGATTATTGCGTTTAAATGCAAAAAAACTATTGCAATTAAACGCAATAATTATTACGATTAAACGCAATAATTATTGCGATTAAACGCAATAATTATTGCGATTAAACGCAAAAATATTATTGCGTTTACTGGTAATTGCAATCTCTTGCGTTTAAACGCAAAACAATTGCGCTTAAACGCAATCTTTTCGATTAAACGCAAAGTGCTTTGCGTTTAAACGCAATGATTATTGCGATTGTTCGCAATGTTTTGCGTTTAAACGCAATAATTATTGCGATTAAAGGCAATAAAAATATTTCTTTCTCTTAACTAGCCTCAACGGTCTTCCGAAGAGAATTGCCAAATCTAAAGAGAATTACTGTGCTTTTGAAACCGATTTTTTTTTTTCAAAAAATATATTTTTAGGAATATTTTTTTAATTTTGAATTTTTGAATTTTGGCCTAAATTTAAACAGGCGTAACGATACGCTCTTTAATGAAACTTCGTACTAGTCCCAATTTTTAGCCGGCGTAGCGCTACGACTGGGAGTACAACCTTTGATAAAACGGGCCCCTGAAACGTGATTTAGGCCCGTCTAAATTTTGACGTAACTTTTTTAGTCGGACTAATTTAGGCCCAAATCTACGACTTTTTGAGAAACGAGCGTCAGATTAATCTTTTTCTTCATGTATACAGTACACTATTGACACGGACCGGTGACAACGGACTGAATTTTCGTATCTTGTCATGACAACGGAAATAAAAATTTTCAGCTTTAATTTTTTCTTATCATTTCTGTAAATACTAACTTGTTTTGAAACTTTCTGCATTGTTGGTATTTGTATTGGTATACTACTAGTATATTATATTCTGTATACAACATATAAAACTTTCATTAGGAAAATTTATGAAATCCTCATGTGATTTCAACAGATTTTAATATCGCCAAAGCAAACTCTTCTTTTTTACTTCTTTTAAGTGGCTGAAAGTCATACAACACCAAAAAGGTTGTTAGTCATATTTCCCATTGCAATTTCAGACACTGTTGTGGATAATTTAACATGAAAAATGAATAACTACTCATGGCCTGTCTTCTCAAGTAATGACACCGGGCGGATTTTATCATAACCTCACCTGAATATTCATGACAACGAGCCATTATCAGTGCTGAACTTTAAAGGTTTCTGACAACGGAACTGTCTAGGAACTTAACGTGTTCCTGGCCATGTAATCCTTACCTCTTGATTCTGAAGCAGTACTGGTAATTTTAAGCAAAATCCTAGAATCATTCCTAAAAGAATTGCTCCTACGATAGTGCAAGAAATAGTCACTGAAATTTCACTTATCTCTTCTTGTTGGGTGGAATAGACAATAAAAATCACCACTGAAGATGTTCCCGCGACACTCATAATGAAAACGAACATCAGAAAGATCCAAAAACAAGTAGTATTCTTGAAGTAGGAATTGCAATAGACTCCAGAATTCATTTCTTTAACCAAAACTGATGTCATTTTGTTAATCTACAACAAATACACGTATATATCATATGAAGATAAATTTTGAAAAATTACGTACAATGTACAAAGTATATATAGCATGTGAAGCAAGTAAGTATTGTAAGGTGAGAAAATCCTGCGTGTTATCTTTTTTAGATTTCTAAACAGTGGGTCGTGTGTTGTAATAAACAGCAGTATTGTTTAATCATATCAATAAGACAGAATGACTTATTGTATTTTGTTTGGTCCCAAATGATCCGGAACACAAAAGCATGGTCAGAGTATGATCAATTTTTGAATAGAGAAAAGCTATTGACAAATACTGAGGTTGATGCTACAAGAATTTCAACAACCCCATTTACAAAATTTTTGGTCGTTATAATGACCTTATCTGTTAACAAGAGACCCATGGGCTTTACAGGTCACATGAGCATTACCTAACAACTTTCCGACCATTAAATTTGGTTCATGTTTAAAACCGGAGGCCATGACATTCACAATTTTGAAAATAGCAACATTGTTCATCAAAACTTTAAAAACTTAGCATGCTTAATTTGGTTACTTAATACCTTTTGACAGAGTATGGGGAACAAAAAAGTGCATTTCAACTAATTAGTCTCATTTAGCAATAATCAGTAATGCCCCACTCCAAAGGAACCCCTGATTCTGGGTCAACACATTTCACAATTTTGGAAACGACACCCTTGCTCATTATAAACGTTTGACTAATACCAACGAGCAGATTTCAAAGCATTAATTCAATTTCAGTACATGATTAGAACCCTCCACCCCCCCCCCCTTACGATTTCCCTGACCCCGGGGCCTTTAAATTCACAATTCTGGAAGAATGACCTTTGCTCATCATAGCTATCTAGGGAGTTCATGTGCAAAATACCCAGGAGTAGAGAAGATTTTCAAAGAATTAATGCATTTACATCTTATAATTCAAAAGCCCCGCCATAACACAAGAAACCCTTACCCTGGGGCCATGAAATTCACAATTTTTGAAGAGACATCCTTATTTATCTTAACTATGTATGTAATTAGTTTTTAAATACCCAGGAGCAGAGGAGATTTCCAAAGAATTAATGCATTTAACAATATTTTATATAGCCTGCCTTAACACAAGAACCTGTGGGGCAATGAAATTAATTAATGAATCCTGAATAACAAGATATTGAACTTTCAAGAATGAATTTATAGCATAAAAGGTAATTTCCTTTAAAAAGAATTAATTTCCCTACTCTTCACGATGCGTAGAAAATCCAGAGAAAAGCAGGTACAAAAAGATTGGTTTCATTGGAATCATGCCTATTAAACGTAGCTTTTGTAGAATTTGATTTAAATATCTAAAATGGTGGGCAAGCGATGTCCCTTTCACAAGTTTTTGAACCTTCTAAGAGTTTAAAAATCAAGAAATGGGAAATGTCTAATTCTTCACACAGATTTGAGAATGTAGCAAAAGTTGGCAGTGACTAGTGTCTACCCTTTCCACGAGAATTAATTCGAACAAAAAGTGATGTACTACTTACACCAATATCGACTTTTTCCTAACCAGCCTTTCCAGGAATGAAGAAAATGTTTCAAAGATTTTACATGATACTGAACAACCGAAGAGCAACATTTTGTCGATATAATAAGCTCCCCTAATGAAAAGACCAAATAATGTATAATCTCAAAGTTACACCCCTCGTGTAGTTTCTTAAGTATCTGTATCTTTATATCCTCCAAAATATCCTTATGTTCATTAACTTACACCAAATTTTTGGAACAAGATGTTTTGTGAAACACTATGAGCCCGGCGGCAACAAAGTTCACAAAAGCTATATTAGCATATAGGTCATAGTCAAGGTCACAGGGTCATTGAGCTTGATGTCATTTGTAAGATCTTAATTAGTGTAGTATGCATACCAAATATGAAGTCTCTATCTCCTATGGTTCAAAAGTGATGACAAAAGTTCGAAAAAGCTATTTTTAGTATATAGGTCACAGTCAAGGTCACAAGGTCATTGACCTTCGTGTCATTTGAAGGCGCTTGATAAGAGGAGTATTCATATCAAATATGAAGTCTCTATCTCTCACAGTTCAAAATTTATGTCGAAGGTTAAAATCGACAACAGACAGACAGACAGGACTAAAACAAATAAACGCCCCGGATCTATCGATCCAGACGCATAAAGATTAGACTTCTGGGCCCTCTGTAAAACAACTGAAAACCTCTATTTAAAACGAATTCTCTTGCAAATTTTAACTTGATATTCGTAGAGATACAACTGTAGTGACTAAGCTAGTATTGAGGTACTTCCAAGGGATCGAACTTGCTTTCTGTTGTTTACCATGTCTATTTGACTTGTTGGGGTAGCAGTTATTGACTGTTTAGGTTGACCTTGTTGTCTATTTGAAGAGACACGAAATGGTTGATATAATCTGTCACGCCTTGTTGTCGAATTTGCTAGGCAGGTGTTGAATGGGTGGATGTTGTTATATTTCAAGCATTTATAAACGTAGGACCGATCTAGCCTATGTCATTGGCTTTTGTAATTATAGTTGAACATTTTAGTATTTTACACCCTCTTCAGTTCTGACTTTGAGGTTTGGTGGGTATCAACCACACTGCAATACTGAGTCGATGGATCAATGCCATTAGACGATATTCTAATCATAAGTGAGCCAACGCTGTAAGATCTGGGCGCCTAGTCTATTTTTTTTTTAACGGCAAAGTACTTCAAAAATTTTCCAAAAGGATTTTAATTTACCAATTCGTTCGGCTACTTCATTAAATTTGGGGCCTCGGTCCACTTTTTATTCCAAACAACCTTTTCTATTAAAAGAATGTTCATGAAAAGCAGGTTGGTCCCCACTTTTTGTTGCGGTATGGTTAAATAGGGTTTTTTGTAAAATTTAGTGTATGAATGAATATGAATGTTGAACCTACCTACCCCCCATCCCCGAAAATAGGATTTTCAGGTTAAGGAAAATTTTCCTTTTTTATGTTTTTTTTTCAGGTAAGTTGATTTTTTTTTCTATGGCTGCCTCTTAAAAAACGATGCTACAATCTGTGTATATAGAGATAATCCTACCTAAAAACCGTATGCACAATTGAGATAATTCCGGAATTCGAAAATGCAGACAGAATGAAAGCTACCAAGTATCAAGAAAGTTATTTCGCATATTTTTGACTGTGTTTAAATAAGTATCATTATGATATCTCTCCGATTTACAAAAGTGCAGTAAATTAATTCGAAATCACTTCGGTCAAAGTCAAGAAGAGACTACATTTTGGGAAATCATGTGCCAGGTGAAAAGTTGCCTTGAGGAACATTGTTGATCAATCATGGACGCCCAGATGAAGAATACTTTTAAAATAAACGACTTAATCAACATCAAATTCAAGACAACATATATCGTTCGTGAAACTGAATGCGTACGTAAGCACTTCATAAATTAGCGTGAATATATTTCTTTACAGAATAATTATTGTTAAATAATTCCAGTCTATTAAACTGGCCTGCAAAATATTTTATTTGAAAATAAGGATTTCTTTTCTTTTAACTACAAGTAAATTCAAACTGACGTTTATTCCCTTTACCTTTTTGTATATATACATCTATAAATAAATCTAACATTGAACGTAAACTGCTTAATGTACGTGTAAAAAGCTTTCAAAAAAGACTAATGAAACACATACAAGACATATATCAGAATGAAGTACTTGACTCGTTCTTTGACTGCATAAAAAGCATAAGGACATCAATAAATCATTCGATAATAAGTCAAACGAGAGGTACTGTAAGCACTGATCTCACAAAATGGAACCCCTGTCATCTGATTATATGGCCAAAAACGGAATTTTCGGTATGGGAGACTCGAAATAAGTGTCAAATTATGAAGTAAAATAGGAGGTCACAATGGCACTATGTATTAAAGAATCTGTGAAAGTATCATTAAATTTTATTCAGTGGTTTAGGAAGAGTTGCGGAAAAGAGTTGTTGTAGAAAGAACGAAAGTGTACCTGTTTTAGTATGTGAAACCCGAAATTGTGTCCAATCAAATAGTGAAATAGGGGGTGCATAATGGCACTATGTAGCAAAGATTTTGTGAAAGTCTCATTGAATTTTATTCAGTGTGGTATGGAAGTTGCGGATAAGAGATGGGTACCCCTAAGTGTAAGGGACGGACGGACGCAGGGACAGACAGACAGACAAGCCCATCATTATATACCCGTTGTTTTAAGCGGGGATATAAGAAGTGCATGCAATGAGTTTGGTCAATGTATACATAAGTTGGGTCTCTTACCTACCAATCATTAATAGCAACGTGTTCTATAAATTCCAACGAAAAATTGTGAATTGTTGTTATATTTTGATTTAATTTTAAGAGTGAGGGGTTTTAATAAGTTAGAGACATACATGTATAGGGCTATTAAGATAGGGTTGTTAGGGGAAAACAAAGGTATATTTTATTTTGGTTAGATGAAAAGAGACGCAATAGCTTCCTGGGAATGTATTTTACATGTATACCATTCATAACTTTATATTCAATGAGTCACTTTGGCTTACTTTTGAGTTAAAACAGCATGTCACTAGGTGTATTAATTGATAAACTTTTAAAGAATTGTGGTATTTATGTGCTGCTTTAACTATGTGAGTAAACTGTCAATAAATAATTCACCGGTCACGGTAGCCTACTGGTAGAGCATTCGTGAGCATTCGTGATCGGTAGGCCCGGGTTCGATTCTCGTTCGCGGCACCGCATCAAACCTAAGACGTAAGCTAAGACTACGTAGGTAGTGACTGTTCCTTCGCCAAGCGCTCGGCACTTGAAGTGAAAGTCACGGGTCTTGCGGAAATGACCTAAAAAACGGAGGTCCTGTGTCACGGTAGGTGTTGGCACAATATTAAAGAACCTTCACTGCTCAATGGCCCTGAGTGCCAAGTACAGGTCTAAATTTGAAGCCATTCATACGGTGACGTGTCTGTATGATTGAAAAATTCTCGAATGGGAAGTTAAACAATATACATTGTTTAATCAATCAGTAAATAATTCCAAATTACCAATTGTCTACTTTTCAACTTTCATTCGCTTAATGAGATAAGGGGGTGATTGTATTCCTTGTAGCATGACAAAAGCTATGTTTTAGCTATGCTATTATAATTTCAGGTTAACTCAGAAGTCATCTTTTCCCTTGTGATATTTCAATATATATAGAAAACTTAGCATAAGAAAACTCGGATGAGTATATTAATATTGGTCAAGATACTTTAATAAATTTTCAAATTAAATATATATCGCTGTATTTCCCAATTTCGTTTTACATTCAAATTCAAGGCTTTAAATTTTTTTAACTCAAAAATTTGATTCAAACCATCCCTCCTACGTCTGTACGTAATATAGTACGTGTATATATATTGCTGCATGTATTTACCTCCATCAAACGATTCTGGTCTTTAATTTCGATGCAAAAATTGTCATCATCATCACTAAACCTCAATTTTGGCAACAAGCAGTTTTTTGTTTTACCGGGAATTGTCTTCACCAATGAGCCGTTGTAAAAATCTGAAGCAAAATGAAGGATTTCTATTAGTTTTTTTTCTTCCCCAATTAAAACAATCATCTTCATGACGTGCAATTATCAATCAAAATCAAAATCGTTTTGAAAATGTTCCGACAACAAGACACATTGCCTTTTGATCTCAATGAATGTTGTTGCCATTTTAGCCTAAAACATACAGTGTATCACTGATTTCAAAGAATAATCAAAATATATTTCAAAAAAACTTTTCCTTTGTATAGCTTTAGAATTTCAAAGATTTAATTAAAATGCATTAATAAGTATTTCAGAATTATTATTGCCATCGTTAAATAAAAATAATATTCGAAATAAAACTTTTTTTTTACATGGGACACAATTTCAATAAAAAAATTATAAAGCGTTCAACTAAACAAAGTCAATAACACAGTAAATACTTTAAATGAATTTCAGTTTCTAATTCAGTGAGTGTACCAATTATATTTTGAGTGTACCAGTTATATTTTGCCACAAATATGATATTTAAGCAATAAACAACGTTATTTAGTGAACATGGCGTTATGAACAGCAATTGCTCTGCTGGCATATTCCATGATGCGCTAGCACGCATCATGGAAATTATGCCAGCAGAGCTGTTGCTATTCATAATGCCATAGTCACTAAATAATCGTTATTTATTACTTATATTTGCATTCTTTGATGTTGTCAAGAATATCAGAGGAAATCCTGGCTTACATAAGGATGTGGCGTGTTGTCTTCAGTAAAGAAAAACACACGGCTATAAAATTAGTATACCTGATTATTGCACCTGTTCTCTAATAAATAACAAATAATTTATAAAGTATTTGCCTCTTAAATACATTTATCTGGCTGCGCCGTCGTCACATTCTCTTAATTTTTGTTTTGATGCAGTTGTGACGTCATCGATCAACGTTATTGAAACCCTCTGACAAAATTCAATAATTTAACTTTTTGATGAAAAAAGAATGCTTTAATAATGATTATAACTACAGAATGCTTTTCTTTGATTTTTTAAAGTTTTTCTATTCATTTTTAAGAGCTGAAATCATTCTTGAAATAGACATGCTATTTTCCTTTTTCTGAATGTTTTATCACCCAAGTGTGAAGAGTTATCGTTCTTTGTACAAATACGCAAAATATTATAAGAAAAAAAAAATTATGGCAGTTCTCTTCCATTTTTAAAAAGTTTTATTATACAATTAAATACATTGACCAAAATTAAATTTTTAAAGATATAATTCAGCAATTTCAAATTGTTCTGAATTTCTTTTTTTTCCAAAAAATATTATAAAAAACTTATTTTTATTCCTTTTACGAAACATTTCATATTATATACTTCTCAACACCTTTTCATAGTGTAGTAGAGATTGTATTATACGAGTGTGAAAAAGCAATTGCACTCCTAGCAATAGCAGTTGCGTCTACATTCCTAAGAATGCAGTTGATGTAGTGGGAGAGAGCAGTGAATATGCAAATATATATAGAATACATGGTTACTGTCTTGAAATATAAGCGATATTTGGGCGAGGGTAAGAAAACGTGATAGAGGGCGAGGCTTGCCGAGCCCTCTTACGTTTTCGACCCGAGCCCAAATATCGCTTATATTTCAAGGCAGTTATCATGTATTTTGTTTATCCTGCAACAAAATTTTACATTTGAACTTCCAAAACAAGCTGTTTCCGACAGATTTAGGCACATCTCTGCAGTTGAAACTATGACGCCATGGCGTAAACAGTGCAATATACTTGACGTCACAATGCTTTTAGAACGTCGGAATACATGCACGAGGCTTTATTAGGGCAGTGACCGGATAAAGCTTTGGTTTATTAGGTTACCTTTATTAGGTCAATGCAAGGGGTAGTTGCAGGATAAATGTGTATATCTGTCATGTGTTTGTACTTTTATATCTTGTGTTAATATAAAGATGTGATTTTATATGTCTATATAAATATACATGGAAATATATTTTGATGCAGGACCACAATGAAAATTAGCCGTTGGCTTATTGTTTAATCCTGGATAAATAAAGGTAATTATTATTAAAATTAACTAATCTTGGCCTATTGAAATGTTAAGAGTATTTTAAAGTTGATTACAATTTAAGCAATACAATGCAAAGTATTTTTTAATGTTATTTAGAACTTTTGAACTTTAGAATTTTAGAAATCAGGGCAGATTATTCTACCTGCATAAAATACCCTAATATCAAATAAAACATCTTGAATGGAACATTCTACCACGATTATTGAAAACATCAAAGGAAACCGGCGGACATTATTCTCCAATAAATCACGAACGTCATCAAAAAATTATCAGATCAGAAACACGTATCAAATCTGAACAATTCAAATGCATGTTTGGCTGTAGAATGAAATACTTGTTTAGACCGCATCGACGTGTCGTCTTTTGCAGTATAAACACTGTTAATTGCATCAAGTTGCTGATGAATGTCGGTTTTTATAGCTAAGCGGGGCTATTCCACGGACCACATTAAACAACGTGATTTTAGCAGTAAAACAGGAACATGATTTTGTTATTATATATTCATTTTAACTGTTCAATACATATTACGAACAAATTTGTAATTTAAAAAGGCTATTTTTAATGTAAAGCGAAGCTCAAATCGTCTGCATTCTATACACAGGTAAGCAAATAAATTTTACCTCTGGTGTTAAATGAAACAGCGTAATCGAGACATGGTGACCTAATTCGTTTCTCTATAGAGGAAACGATTATCCGTAGTTTAGCGATTGTAGTTATACATGGTAGAATAGAAATAAAGTCCTTGTTGTCGTGAATGATGCAGAATAACCACCTCGGTCTCGAAATGTTGTTTGAAATATAAAAGCCTCGGCTAACGCCTCGGCTTTTATCTTTCAAACAACATTTCTCAACCTCGGAGGTTATTCTGCATCATTCACGACAACAAGGACTTTATTTCTTAACCATATTTATTAGATATATTATATTATAAATAATATATTATAATTTGTTAATGTTTACAAGAATGTTAATTTTTAAAATTATTTTTATATGAAATGGTATATGAGGTAAAACAATTTGTCAAATATCAAAATATTATACGAGAACTGATGATTAACACGTTTTGTTCTAATAAACACTGAAACTAATGAAATACTTAAACAGAATGAAATACTTAAATACGGAAGCCCTGGAGGGACATTGACTTACTTGTTATGACTTATTTGTTATAACTCTTTTGTTTTGACTTATTTGTTGTGAATGTTTCGTAGCTAGTTATAACTAAGTGTAAGAAAGCTATTGAAAACCTGTTGCTTGGCTTGCTTTTATGATAAAAATGATATTAAGTCCTATTTTAACTGTGGTCTTTGATTGACAAATTGTAGTTTAACATCCAGTACAGTTGTGATTTCTAAAGTAAATATTATTTTTGTTGTTATGACTTAATTCGTATTTTCTAAAAGTTATTACTTTATTCTTATATGTAACTTCCAGTTTGCATAATGATTGAAGACAAGAACATGACTACTATTTTATCTTGTCGTTAGTAATACGAGGGACGTTCAATAAATAATGTCATTGGGGCTTGGAAAGAAGCAAAAGACGCTTTTTAATGATTTAGTCTTCATGATTTTACTTATTAATCTCTTTTGATTAAAATAGATGTCCGTTAAAGTTTTTATTTAATTTCTGATTGTATTTAAAACACATTTTTGGGTATGACCCTTAGTATACTGGAAAATAGCAGATCCAATGATTTCCTGGACTTGTATTTTTCTTTCTGAAAGGTGGTTTTTCAAGTTTGGAAATAGAAATAAGTCAAAAGGTAAAAGATCTTGCAAATATTGTTAATGTGAAAAATATTAACTTTCTTTTTATCTCGAAAACCCCTTTACTCTTCAGGGGTGCAGGGTTTGGACGCTGTCATGAAGAAATTCAATGTAGTGGATTCCTGATTCTAGGTCCTTCCTCTAATAAACCTTTCGATTTTTTGGCAAAAAGATTGCTTACTAGACTCCTCCAAAGATTAAGCTGTCTCCCCGAATACGAAATTGAATAACAGTACCACTTATTTTTAAGAAAATTGCATATAAATCTGTCTTTGTGTTCTTGCATACCTTTGCTCTTTTCGGACCAATGCTGTTTTTATCAAGTAAATCTTATGGTAAATTTTGTATTGAGTGTTTTAAGCAAGAGATTCATGTTCCATTATCTGTTTGAATATGAAACAAACTTGGATAACTACAGTTACTGATGTTTTAAAATAATTGTTAAGACATTCCTACACGCTATCGTTTTCACTCATTTTTCAAAATATAGGGTGATCTTTGAGTAGCAAGCTTTTTTATCGTCAAACGTTTCCTAAAAACATTTTAAACTACTCCCGATATGATGTATATCAAATTTGCTATGTGTCTTAAAGTCAGTCATACATTATCAAGTATTGTTTGTTGAAATTTGTCAAACAGTAGATAAGTTGTTATAAATTTTTGTTGGCAAGGACGGTACCCATTTTTGATGCCCATTATATATTTTTTTATCATTGAAATCCATTTGCTTATTTGTCTATAAAACAGGCATTGGTTGATGTAAATGTCACATATTTCAGTAAAATTTCTTTGGGATTTTTAACACGTTTTACAGCAGCTTTAAGGAATCTTTTATTTTCACTCTAGTTTACTGATTCTTTACCATTCATTTATAATGCAGTGTCTCGAATAGCCCTTGTTTCCCAGCTTCTCACGATGAAACTATGTGATGAAAAGTGGTCACATAAACTGTTATCAATTCATTAAAGATTCAATAATGAGAGAAAGTCTAGCTTAATGTCATATAATTTCTATGTTGTATGTCATCGAGCTCATGACATTATTTATTGAACGTCCCTCGTATATTCAAGGACATTTTTGTTTTACTTTTTTCTGAAACTATACGTTGCCTCCATCTTTCACGCCACTTTTTGTAAAGTAAACTTCTCATAACAAATTCAAAATAACAAGAATTCAAAGTTTAGTCATAAGAACTAAGTCAAAACACATAAGAAATAAGTCAAAACACATAAGAAATAAGTCAATATCCCTCAAAGCGTCCGTAATTAACAGATATAAATTTAGTAATCACATCAGTTTTGTACGTTTAGCTACAAAACTACAATTAATCGCTCTCAATAGCTTATCTACACTTAGTTAGAACTTTACAAAAACAATCTCAAAACAAATAAATTATAACAAATAAGTCATAACAAGTAAGTCAGTGTCCCTCCAGGGCTTCCGTAACAAATGACAATATGCTGTTTATTTCCTTAAGTGAAACTAGATTTTTTCTCTTACTTAAGTGCTTTTGTTGAATTGGGTAGAAAATGAAGCATTTTCGTGGAATTTTATGTGACTTCTATTTTAAAAGAAATCCCGATATGTATATTCTATTTAATATCATTTTGAAGATGAGAAAAAAAAAATCATATAACCGTGATCGAAGAGACTGTAGGTAGTTTGAATACACTATGAATTCTTTGTTTAATATGAAGAAAATTAATTCTCATAAAAAGAAGACAAATTATTTTTCTTCATTTTTAATTAAAAATGACAGTTAAAAGTATTTTTCATCGTGTTTACCAAAACAATTATGCCCATTACACCTTACTTTATTTTTTTTCAGTTTAAGTCATAAAGTATCAATAGAGGAATACATTTCAATAATAGACCACTTACCTTATTCAGTACACAGTATTGTTAGCTCACAATAAATCATAAAATGGATAAATAGTTTTAAATAATCTTACCTTCTGCAGGTAGAACAACAGTTGGTGGTATACAAGTTTTTGGCGCTAAAAAAAAATGCTTCATGAACATATTTATGTTAAAACATACATGATATAATATGCAAGAAACAAAATGAAATTATGTAAGTTGTTCAAATGTATCAAAGATATATTAACTATTTGCTCAACTGAAAATACTCAGGGGAAGGCTGTATTGGTTTTTTTTTTTCATTCAAATACTTACATCCAAATTTAAAAGCCTCAAATATATCCTCTGCAATCGATTCTTGATTTCTTCTCCGTGCGTTAATATAATTGTAGACTCTAAGTTTTTCCGGAATTGGTGGATCAAGAAGAACAGGAATTAAAATATTTTTTTCGGGACTCTCATGAGCTGCCATTATACCATAGTCGATTTCAGTGCTACACAAATAGCTCATATTGAATGCGTTACTAATAAGATACACTACCTTCTGACTCACTTTAATACCTTCCGCTATTTTGGAAATAATGGACGAACCTGGTTCAAAGTCCTCAAAGGTTTGACATCGAATTCCGTACTTCGTCTGCAGAACATCTTTTAAATTATAAGCCAATTCTTTATCCTCATTGCTGTAAGACAAAAATATGTGATAATCTTTTCCACGGCGTAGAGGAAACTGTTGAACACCATTTTGTGGTTTATCCTCCATATCGTCTCGTCCTCTGAATCAATATAATATTAAAAAATAATATACAAACAAATACGTTTCCTATATCCAAGAGAAGCCGAATAATACGTTTAGGTATTCACCTTCTCGGTTTTTTAAACGTTAGAATTCTAAATCGATTCAATCTCGGATAACAAAAAAGAACTGCATGATTGGTTTTAAAAACAAATAGTAATATATATATGTTTAAATATCTTTTTTGTAAACGATCACAACACATTCAATTCCACTAGGAGGTAGTGTCATATTAAAACCCACGAGGACGTATTTACTCAATGGCAGAGGGAACTTATTACTTTGTTGTTAATCAATTTAAGTACATTTTGATTTTCCATAACTTTACCTGCGAAAACAAATTTCTTTTCCGTGTCTTATTTTCCTTTCTTTGTGAATATCAAAAATCAGTTTAGATCGCTTATAGACCTAGGAATAACGGTTACTCTGCTGTCAACCAACCACAATGGTAGAGGGAAAGTTAGTCTTTGGTTGTTTGATATATATTGGAGTGTTTGAGGTAGGTTCTATGTTTACATTTATTTTTGCCAAATCATGTAAAAAATCATTTAGATTCCAATATGTTTATCATCCTCTGTAAGAGGGACAGAGGGTGTGTGTGTGTGAGGGTGAGGGGTGTGTGGTTGTGTGATAGAGTGGGTGTGTGTGAGAGAGAGAGTTTATGGATGTGTGTGAGGGTGTGACTATGTCTGTGATTGTAAGGGTGGGTTGGTGGATGGGAAGGGTGTGAGTGACGGTACATACAGTTAAATTGTTTGACCAGTTCCGAATGAGAAACAGATTCGGCGGTGCTGTAAATATACGAGGCATTATTTCAAAATGAAAGTTTTTCTGTCAAGGTAGTTCAATAATTTGTGGAATTAAATACTGTTACATAAAAGTTCAACACCACCCCATATAATTTTTTTCGCAAGTTAACAAAGGTATTCATTTTACCAGTTAACGAATAAGCCGACGAGTTCCGAATACCCCAGCGGTTCTCATTCAATTCAACTCTAAATTAAAAAAAGATATATGTCCCACACATTTTCTAATGACATGCCTAAGAAAAGTTAAAGTTAAATTAATTGCTTACTAGTAAGTTATCTGTATTTCCAAAGGATAAAGATTAACTAGAGGTACTGTGAGCACTGGGATCACTTTAATGATATACCCATGCCACCTGTATGATTATTATGACAAAGTCCATGTTTTGCTATAGAAGACCCGAAATAAGCGTCTGATCAAAAAGTAAAATAAGAGGTCACAATGGCATTATGTAATAAAGAATCTGTGAAAGTATCTTTAAATCTTATTCAGTGGTATAGAACTAAGGAATTGCGGATAAGAGTAAATATACCCTTCAATATTAGAAAGAATGACAGTATCCATGTTTTGCTAAAGGGGGCCCAAATTATGTGCCAGATCAGTCTCTTTGGCACTATTTAACAAAGATTCGGTGAAGCCACATCAAATTCTGTGAAGCCCCATTAAATTTTATCCAAAGGTAGAAGAGGAGTTGCAAATAAGGAATGGGCACCCCAAAGCGTATCAGACGGACGGACGTACAGACAGCTAGACGGGCGTACAGATGGATAGATGGACAAACATTCCATCACTATATACCCTTTCCCAATGGTTTTTTTTTTCAAGCTGGGTATAATAAGACACGTTAACAATGCAGAAAACAACGAAGAATGAATTTATAATAGTGTTTATAATGGATATTCGATCGGAACTAGTAAAATGACAACACGAAAATATTCCGATATCTTCCAGTGTTTTGAATATTTATTTTAGACAAGTTTTTCGTATCTATTAGAGTACATATCTAACTTACTTTTGATACCTAGAATGTTGTTTTATATGCAAAATTGACGTCTCTACAGAGGTTTTTCTGTAGACTTACACGTTGCGATTTGTTGCATTGTAAAAGTATGTCGACTGTTTCAAATACGATGACGAAACCGAACTGCCGGTAAAAAAAAATCAAAACTTCACATAATTCAAACACTCATAAATAAGTTTTCTTACCACAGGTATCAATTTATTTTTACAACTTTGAATTTATTAATTATCAGCTCTTAAATTAATTATTATTCGGAACTTGTCAAAATCCGGAACTGGCCAAACGACTGTAGTGCCAATATACAACTACCCCCAACACATTTTTCCATCCACAAGTATTCTTGCCGGCAGAAAAATTATACCATATGTCATTGTTCGCACGAGCTTGCAAGTGCATTTGCACAGGCAATGATTGTCAATATTCAATAATTAAGCCCCTATAATTCAATATGGCATGTCGAACGTTGCAATATTTGTCTTTTTCATGTGTTTTTATTCATTTTCTATAAATTTTCATTAGTATTGTATATTTCCTTTGGTATTGTATTTTTTTCTCAATTTTGTTCAATAATTTTACATCCGGATTGTATACCATTTATTTGTATTCTATAATTTCCGATTGTATTTTAAAACATTTGAACAGCATACAATGTTTTATTTGTATTCTTTATTTCCCCTATGCATTGTATACTGAAAAAATGAAACGCATGAAAACATAATATTCTTACATTTTTTGACTGCATGACCGAAAATCATGAAAACTGGTCAGATGAGAAATTCGTTTATGAGCACTAAAACGTCAGGAAAATGGCAGCAATTCGTTGATGTGCAATTTCTTGTAAATTTTCCCCACACAACGTCTTAAAGGTCGTCAGAAAGGGCTAGTTTCCAAACAACGACGATGACGTTAAAGCGTAACAGAGCAACGTCAATACTTGAGAATTCATCCTCTCACTTGTTAAATCGCCTCTTCTCTACCACTTACAGCAATATTTACTGCATGTTTGACGTGGGAGAAATTTGTTTATATGAAAGAACATGAGATCATTCATAAACTTCTGTTTTTTTTATATTTGCGATGGAAGAGCTTTTTATAAGCTTTGATTGAAGCAAAATTACATTATTGTCGTCCTGTACAATTCTATACATTTGATTGTACAGAAATATTTCTTCTTCAACATTTCTAAAATTTATTTTAGTCCTATTGATCAAAAGGATTTAGATTACGTACAAATTAATCATAATACCTTGTAACACATTTTGCCACCAATTTTTATTATTAAAAAATGTAGCTTATATTGCTTTAAAGTGAAAGACACCTATTGCATAATTTTAGGTTTTGAGCTGGTCAACTTTATGTTGTTGCTCCTCTCGCTGGTGCATGCCCGTTTCATTTCCACATCACTTCGGCCTAATGTATAACCAGGGTTTCTTAAGACTTTCTTTCACTCTATCATGTATACACGCTCGACTGATCTCTGTAAACTCCATCTTTTTCTTATTGAGCATCTGTGGGACTAAGTGGATGATAGGGTTCGAAATATACCCAAGCTGGTCACTTTCAACGTAGGTCTGTCTATTTGAAAGGGTAGTATAATATTCCTATTTGAAGGATTAACACTGTGACGAACTTCTTGCAAAGGAAAATCAAGGCTTGACAAATGTGCAGGAGACACATTAAAGATCATGAAATTTTGAGAATATCGTCAAATAAATTGAATTGATTCATTATAAGGCAAAATCAAATGGAGCTTAGTTAATATACATTTTCATTTATGATGATTTTGAACTTTGGATAATAATACTGAAAAATATAAAATGAAAATTAAATTTATTACACCTAAAAATTTTACCCTGCGTTTCTTCATCCTTTTAGTATACTTTAATCTGATTTCAATAATTAGTTATTGACACCACCAATGTTAATTATGAATCTATTAACAAGGAAATGACAATATTACCCGCAACTCCTCGTACACTACTGTATAAAATAATACTGTCACAGATCTAGATTCTTTATTACATGTACATGTTTTTGAAAACCATTTTTACAATTTGAATTTAAACCATAAGGAAGTAATCTGCATATTCATCTCCCTTTCTTACAGGTATTGCATTTATTTGGATGCTCCTATCCTTACGGATATTATGATGGACAATGTGTTTACTGTCCCGAAAACACTCTGTACATGAATGGAACCTACAATCTCTATTATCCTCCTCCAGACGTGACATACTGTAAGGAAGTCTGTCCAATGAGTAAACCTTTCATCTTTAAAAGGTCATGTGTTGAAAAATGTCCTTCAGGATTTTCTGAAAAAAGAATGTCGAATATCCAATATTGCAAGAATGAGACGGATGGAATTGAAGGGTTATGTCCAGTCAACTATTGCAAAGAACCGTTCTCATTTTGTTATCGTATGAGATGCTTGGCATCTTGCCCAACCTTTACCTTTAGATACTTCAATGAATGCACTTTGGAATGTCCCTCGGACAAACCCGTAATTTACAATCGAACATGTGTTGGAAGTTGTCCAGATGATTCATCATTTTTGCAATTTGGAGAATGTGTTAATAATTGCTCATATGGTTTTCTAAGATCGGGAGTATGCGTCAAAAAATGTCTACCTGGGGAATTTGTCAAAGACAATGAATGTGTGGTAAAATGTGATTATGACTATACTTTTGGGAATAATGATGTTACATACTGTGTTGATGCATGTCCAAAGCTTACAATATCTAAAAACGGATCATGTACAACCAGTTGTCCAAAGGAATTTCCTTTCTATCTGGACAATTCTTGTGTGAGATCATGCCCAAAATATAGTATGTATATCTTACCAGTGACAACGCAATATAAGAAATTACTTTTTCTCTGTGTTGAGTTCTGTCCTAAATATTTTACCCATTCAAATCGTTTGTGTACAAATTCATGCATGCCAAACGAGGTTTTGTACAAAAATGAATGTCGGATAACCTGTCCTGAATCCGATCCTTATCCTATTTACCTAGATTCTTTAATTATGTATAATTTTCATTTCAATACCTCTTATATCATTCAGGGACCAATAATTGCTAAAGGTATTTGTGTCAAACAATGTGGTACCAATTTTGTTTTAGATGGAAATCAGTGTTTCGATGATTGTTACAACACAAGTAGAAAGATGGAGTTTAACCACACTTGTATCGAGATCTGTCCGCCTCAGGCTCCGTTTTTGTATTCAGTTGAGAACAAAAAAATGTACAAATGTATGGATAGGTGCCCTTATACTATAAATAAAAACATTTGCACGAAGTACTGTGACACAAAAGGCAAGTTTCATTTAAACGAAACATGCTTTTTAGAGTGTCCAAATGAATACTATTCAGGAAATCAAGTTTGGAATTGTGAGTTGCAGTGTGTTGAATATGAAGAACAACTTACATGTGAAGATGAATGTCGTTTCCCTTACCTATATAAAGATGGAATAAGGTGCGTTGAATCGTGTGCAGATGTTCAAAAGTTTCATCATCAAAATTCTTACACATGTGTGAATGCTTGTCCTAATGCCTCATTTGACGATATCTGTGTAGACAGATGTGACGGAAGGTTTTTGCATAATAATTCATGCGTCAACTCATGTCCATCAGGAATGCTGACGAACGTTGAACTCGGTGATGTTCGGACCATATTTTGGGATCCAAGAGAATACTACAACTTAAATTATCGTTGCGAGACATCATGTCCTGATAGGAAATTTGTCGAGAATGATACATGTGTAACTTATTGTAGCGAAAGTAAAGCAAATATATATAACGATACTTGCGTCGAAAAGTGTCCTTCGAGTAGCCCATACCGAGTAAAGTATCATGTCAATAATACATTTAATACTTTGAATATCCTAGAAACAGGGCTACACGTATCACAGGTAACTCTGGACATGAATACATTTAGCTTTAGATGTACTAATTCATGTACTGAAGATAATTTCGTATTGGATTGGATTTGTTTCGATACATGCCCAGAAGGATTCTTTGGATATGATAATAAGTGTGTCCAACAATGTCCATCCGAAGCTAGCTTGAAAGACAAAGGAAAATGCGTATCATCCTGTTCAAAAATTCAAATAAATGACACGTGTGCCGAATTTTGCGAAAATGGACTGTTTTTGGACGAAAATGAGTGTGTAATGCAATGCTCTAAACATAAATTTGTTTACATGAGAACAAAGCAGAGTTTGATTTGTTTAGAAACGTGTCCAAATCAAATGGTCGCCAACACAACAGGTGAATGTATGGAGATGGATGAATGTAAGGACTTTATTTATAAAGGCAGATGTCAATCAAAATGCCCATCTCTATCCTTCATTGTGGACAAGTATCAATATAAATTTTGTTCCTCCCTTGAAATGTCGTACATTCTCTTTTCATTTAGCGTGCTGATTTTGATTGCAATTGTATTATTCGTTTCATGGATAATTGCTCGCCGATGGTCGGCATCAATGAAGGTAAGAAAGAATACTGTATTCTCTTTTACATTTTTCAACTTTTTTCTAATCATTTAAGTACATACTTCATGTGGAATATAATTTTATAACAGAAAATTTTTTTTTCCTTAGCAAGAAAAGTTCCTGAAAAAAGAAAGCATATACGACAAAGGAGAGAAACATTGTATCACTAATGTCGACCTAGCCATTTCAAAAAAGGTATCAAAACCAAATAGCGGAAGGGAGAATCTTGCTTTCTCTGGGTCAGGTACTAGAGAGGGAGAAGTTGAGGAGACATATTTATGAAAAGAAAATTTGCATATATGTGAAAAAATATCTTTTTAAAGTTGTAAAATTGGAAAAAAAAAATCAAAGTATTGTAAGGCAAAAGCAAGCAACATGAAACTTTTTATGGATGAGGTTTTTTTTTAATGTATCTAGGACACTGTCGAAATATTAAGCCTTGGACTCTATTTATTGATATTTCGATAAAGAAGATGTAGGATGAACTTGGTCTTATTTTGTTTAAAATAAATATCTGTATGTTAAGTCTGCATATATCAAGTGTTTTAAAGCAAATGCATAACTAAGACAGAAGCAAAATATATAAACAGAAGACATCACAAAAAAGGAAAATGATCTTAACAAAAGAGTTAACTTTATGATTAATCTAAGATTTTAAAAAAGAACTTGAAAATTGTGCAAATAAACAACGTTTAATGTCAAACTGTGATGACCCTGTTTGATAATTAAAATTAATAATAATTGAAACTTACACATCCGAAATGGACACAACTATCATGGTGATAATTAAAATACATATAATATTTTTTTACATGTGCGGAACATACATTCAGATGGGGAACCCAATGTATTGATTTGTTATTTATATCGTCTTACTTTAAACTATTTAGGGTGTATTTTGCAAAGTTAGTCAAAAAAGTCATGTGCACTGTAACGCTGTTTTTTTTAAATGTTTTATGACAAACAATGCACATCCCAGCAGGCACACAACATTGAATAAACTTTGAATCAACGTTGTTTTTTTATGTTGATTCAACATTGATTTTATGTTAGATTTTGAAAATTTGTATCAACGTTGAAGTCTTAACATTGAATCAACATTGATAATCAACGTTGATTATATGTTGAAAAAACAGTTGATTCAACATTTATTCAATTATTTATTTTGGAAATGGGGGGGGGGGGGGGGTCGTCACATAGTAATAATGTGCTTTCTTAAAATGTCAACCGTGTTATTGCACGGTTGCTAAGATGCCTTCATAATTGTTGGAGCGATTGCAACCCTCTGATAAGAAAGATCACTTTCAAAGTGCAAATTAGTAATATTACTAACAGTTTTCTTAATCAATTTTCTGAGACTTTTGAGTAATCAATTTGATAAGATCACACCTATGATGGAAACATTACTTTATATTTCTTTTGCTAATTTCTCTGTAATTGTTTTATCATACTTAACAATAAAACATTTAAATCCAACATAAAATGCCTTATAAATTGAATAAGTTGTATCTTTTTAAGTACCATTTTAAAATTGGTTTAATATTTCAAGAACTTAATACAGTATTTTAATTAGAATGACTTTTTTCACATGAAGAAATACTTAGAAGAAAGATAACTCCTCATCACAGATATATTTTTTTCTTACAACCACATACAACATTGTGATTTTCTGACCTAAGAAACATCGCTCCATGATGTTTTCTAACATGATTTAAATAGGTATAATAGTAAGTTTTATTTTCATTCGACCTCATATATTATATTTAATGTTTTGGTAATAAATCGTTACTCTTTCTATTCTCTGTGTTCTGAAAAAATAACCAGCGCTTTATACTTCAAACTATTTTCCATGTGCCTCTAATATTAGTGTTGTTTATGAAAATCAATATTACAAATTTAAAACTTTCTAAGGTGAAAATTTTAACAGAGGGTCAGGACCCTATATATCACTATATGAAAAAAAAAATTATATTGTAAACATTCAGTGTTTCATTTCCTATCAATAGTTAATTTTGTTACAATAATTTTCACCAAAATACATTTTATAAATTAATCATGTTACAAAACCCGAGCATTTACAGATGTTTTTTATTTTCACATGTGGTCATGAAATAGTCCAGAACATGAAACCATTCCAAGGTAAGATGCAAATCTGTACGGTACCACTTTTGATGCACCAGATATGCATTTCGACAAATTACGTCTCTTCAATGATACTAGTACTCTGACATGCCGAAATGTTTTCTTTAAAGATTTTTTTTTTAATTATTAAATCTTGGTGTTGAGTCCTGAGAGTTGTGTTATGCTGTTTTTTTTTAATATTTTCCGGTAGACTGGCAGTACCTGTCTCATTCGTACGAATCGAGGATCAGACAGGCAAGCCAGTCTAATTTTCCGGATGTCCTACTGCGTATCCTCTAATTAATTCGTACTTTGGCAAATTCGTACTGAATTCATATTTATCATTGAATGTGTAAAATTTCTATATTTACCATCCTTGTTAGTTATAATAGTTAGTAATGATATACGGTAGTGCGACTTTGTCAAGTCCGACCTCGTTATGGTCCGACACTATCATAGTCCAAATTATCTATCAGCGAAAAATAGGATATTGGCCCGCTCAGCGAAGATCCAACGTTGAATCAATGTTGGCAATTTAACTCAATTTGAATTCAATGTTGATTCAACGTTAAATTTTCAACGTTGAAAAATCAACGTTGAATCAATATTGTATCTAGATTTATCAACGTCTAAACCCAACTTCAACTAATATTCAACGTTTACACAACGTTGTGTGCCTGCTGGGATGCTAAGTATCATTGACTTACCTTCCATGAACTATTTTTTGAAAAGTAGTCTAAAGGTCAGTAAAGATTAAGGGTTAGGAGTTCGGAGTTTTACAAAAGTCATAGTACCAAGCAATACATGAGCAAAATATCAAATCCATACCTCTCACAGTTATGGAGATATAAGGTGTGAAAGACGGACAAATAGACAGACGCCGGGTTTTTCCACAAAAAAGATTATTTTTTCTATGATAACATTCCATATTCTAATTTCATGTCATATCTTGGTTCATCTTGCCGATGAATCTCTGGATCCCTTTTAGCTCTTAAAATGAACTTTGAAGAAATTAACTTAAAAAGGAAAATTATAAGTTAAGAACGATCATATTTTTATGTTAGGAAATTCAACCTAAAGTTTTGTAAAAGAGGTAAATACACTGTACATTTGTCATTTATATTCTTCAAAACCAGAAGACTGAAGATTAAAATGAAGATAAGGTCATTCCATGTTTTCCCCCAATGTTTAGTGTCGTCTTGTGCCTTGGTTTTTGCCACTCAATATCAGAAAAAAAAACTAAATTAGGAGACTTGAAATCCATTATTCTGGTCGATTTTTTTGTGAAAAGGTAGGTAGGGTTTACTAAAAAAATTGGTAAAAAATGAAAGCGCTTGTTATATTTTATAAATTAAGACCTTTATCACTTTTTAATAAAATCTATAGTAATAGCTTTATATTTTCATTCTACCCGAGAAAGTCTTAAACAAACTGTCACCTTATACTGTCATTTAATTTCATAAATCATCAAACAAAAAATGATCGATTTTGAAATTTTAGGTGAAAGAACCCTTGATAAACTTCGAGGGACGATCAGAAAAATCTGCATGTACATCTATAAAATAAACAGGATGTGTTTGTGAAACACTGATGCCCCTTATGGTAACATAGTGAGGATTAAACTTTTCTTAAATGCAAATTTAATATATTGACCTAAGCAAAGTAGGTCTCCAAACTGGAAGTACAATAGTGAAATATGAAAGCCCTATCACCATCTGTTCCCAAGTTATGGTCAGGTTAAAGTTTTTTCATAAGTACAGAAATCTTCCTGATCAATGTCAGAAGATCAAGATTATTGGTATCCAATGAAATGTCCTGCCACAAAGAAACCATGTGTGAAGTATTGAAGCCCTAGCCTTAACTGTTAAAAAATTATGGCCAAGGTTTAGAAGAATTTAAAAGTAGGTAAATCCCTAAGATTAAGGTCAGAAGGTCAAAGTTGGTGGTATCCAATGAAAGGTCTTGCTTCAAAAAATACATATGTGAGGTATAAATGTCCTGGTATCTACTGTTCAAAGATATGACCAAAGTAAAAGTCTGAAATTTTTGTGTTAAAGTGGGTCAAACTCCAAGGTCAAAGTCAAAAGGTCAAACTTTGTGGTACCAAAAGAAAGGTCTTGTCACAAGGAATACGCATGTAAAATATGAAAGTCATAGATCCACTAAATCAAAAGTTATGGGCAAGGTTAAAGTTTTTGCGGACTAAACAGACAATTAGAGAGAAAGAGAGAGACAGCTAGACAGACGTACGGACACGAAAAAACTATATACCCCCGTAACTTCGTTTACCGGGGCATAAATAATAAAAAAAACTGTATCGAAATGTAAACTACATTGTAGTTTAATCCTTCAAAGTAACCCTTTTTACATTCACAAACTTTTGCAATCTGCATACACATGACTTGAAAGCCCCGAGGTAGTCTTTCCTTGGAATACTGTCTAAGCAATGATAAACAGCACTATCAACTGCACTGCGTGAAGTAAATCGATGTCCAGATAACATTTGTTTCAGTCTAGGAAACAGAAACAAAGTCACAAGGTCATACATAGGTAGGGAGAATACGGGGGATGTGGGAGCTGGACAATTTTTTCATCCTTCAAAAGTTTTGAGCTGTTTTACTCTTATGAGCTGAATGAATGAATGAGCTAATAAATGAGCTTTATTTTCTTCAAAACCTGACTTTGGTCTTAACTTTTCGTATACTTAAACAATTTTTTTCAGTACATTATTTTTGTAAAATTATTCCGATATACCTCTACCTTGCGGAGTTTGCACAACTATGTCACTAGAATTAAAGAAAATAGCATATAAAATTTTCATAGCAGTCTGACACCGTTTTGCAATGACAGGACGCTCGCTATTCTTTCTCACCCACATCATATTGTTAGTTTTTCGGCTCAAAAACGAATATCCAAGTTTCCTCACCTGTTAGCAAGTCAGCAAACTTTCTCCTGTCACAGTTTTTATACATTTTTATTAAAAAGTTTTCTGGCAAATTTTAAAGGCGTTGACTTTTCTTCTGGTATCAATTGATGTGGTATCTATCGTAAACATATTGAGGAGCTTGGTAAAAATTTCATATACCTTTGCTGATGAGAAGTCAACAACACTTAGTCTAGCAATAAATTTTAGAGTATATCTAACATCTTCCTCTACCATTTTCTTAACTACAGCCAAGTTTCCATCAGTAACAGCTATCTTTGGTCGCCCTGGCCTTGATTAATCTTTAACGACATCTACGCATTTCTTAAGGACAGATGATACAAACAAAAAATGGATGCCTGGATTGGTATATATTTTTAGACCTAATTTCATTGCAAATGATGCAAATAATAAATTTCTAGAATATAAAGAAATTGTAAACCTTTCGTGATGTTCAAAATTCTGCCCTTCTGAAACCATCCTTATAAATCTATACAAATATTTTTCACTTCCAGTTCCATTTTTGTGCAAATTTGAATAAAAAATTTATAACTACACGGTGAAAGCTATTTATTTATTCATTTAAACATGACCCATGTTGTTATTTTCAAATTCTTTGACAAAAGTTTGTTTGTGTCATCTGTCCTTAAACCTTTTCAAACAGCGACAAACTGTGCTTAATGAAACTGCAGAATCTCCATAATTCTGACAAATTACTTTAAAATGAGTTTAAAGGTTTTTAAAGAATGCATGTCACTTTTACATAGGTTCTTATTTCAGCTTTCGCTGTAGATTAATATCATTGGTAGAAAATGCTCAGTATGTACGACTATTACTTCTTGTATTGTATGTGGCTTTTGAAACAATTAACAAAACGATATAACATTTTAGACAGACACAGGTAATGAATGTATCTACCCGTGCGGGACATTGGTTTTTGTCATTTACGAAGAATATTTTTGGAATAACATTACTTTCATTATTTCTGATTGCCCCTCGTATTACCTCCATCAAAAAGAAATTCCAAGTCTGAATTATTTTCTTATGATAATCAATAAATATTTATTATCACGATATAAGATCTGTTATCATGCAAATACATTGTGGACTCTAACAATTATTTACAAACAAGTTGATGAAACAAGAATACAACAAGTCTCTTAAAATCATCATTTCGTAAGTTCTATATTCGATACAATAACCTTGTCAGCAAATACAATTTATCAGCTAGTGAGTCAATGTTGATTTTAATTTTTTACTCAAGCCCTAGAGGGGATTGTTTTTTGATTGAGTTATCTAAAAGGATGCTAGGTCATCGAATTACTCAGTTTAAACTTACAAAAATATATTATTTCTGTAGATAAAAATATTTCTAGAAACAAAAATGAAGCTTATCTTGAAAACGTCTGTATAAAAGGATGCTAGGTCATCGAATTACTCAGTTTAAAATTACAAAAATATATTATTTCTGTGGATAAAAATATTTCTAGAAACAAAAATGAAGCTTATCTTGAAAACGTCTGTATATTCATAGATATTAAGTGTTTAATATCGGATTTTTTTCTTTGGCGAATGAACAATGAGTGAAGCGTAGCAGCCGCAACAGTTTCTATACAGAGATTTCACGCTTTCCTTTGCGTATGAATCTCAGGTAAATTTTTACAGTCGCCGACAAAGCATCTTTGGACGAGTCCACTGCATACTCTGAAAGGTGACGCAGGTTACCCCATCGTTAACAAATTCTACAATGCATGGCCACAAAATGTATGGCTGTACCCCCCAATTGAAATTGCATTTCACGGGCCTGCAAATGATGTGTACTTTGAGAGACAGTAAAGAAAAGCACAAAATCAATGTTAAATTCTCGTATTATCTTAAGCTTTGGTACTGGAACTTATATAACTTCTTTTGGTTCGTACCGAATATGCATTGGACATGCCGCTCAGATAGATGAACCCCATCGTCTCAAGCCACGGTCCGGAGTAGGAGAGGATCGTACATTTTGTCCGTGGTTTGAAACGATGAATGAACCCGTAGTTACGTGGATTTTTTTTTAGCCCGGAGCCCCCCCCCCCCCCCCCCCCCCCCCACCCCCTTCCACTTTGAAAAAACTTTTCTACAGGCTTTTAGCAAGCTATCTTAATTGATGTATATATTGAATGAGATGTACGTCATTAACATGATTAAGCAAAAATACAAAAACGTATATAGTTTGAAAGTCTCAAAAATAAAGATAAACGTTACAGCTGAAATAAATGACATAAAACTTGTAAACAAAAGCTAGTTTCTATCGGTATATTCTCCATGTACACAGGTTAAATCGATTGCCAAAAAACTGTATGAAAAACTTGTTAACGTTGTAAATAAAATAATTATGATTTTACTTGCATATTTTGTTTATTTTTATACATGAAAAGCGAGTAGAGCAAGTCATTTTATATTTATGCACCAGTAGATATTTTTGCGCCGAGTGATTAGGTCACGTATTAACCTCTGACCTCAGACAAACTTCATACAGAAATATATACATTTGTGTTATCTCTCCATTAAATAAACATATAGAGAAAAAATATCTTCCATTCTGTATGAATTTTGTCAGAGGTCAATATGTGACCTAATCACACGGCGCAATAATTTTACCTGTGCATGAATTATAAAATGACTTGCTCTACTTGCTTTTCATGCATAAAAATGAACAAAATAAGCAAGTAGAATAATAATTATTTTATTTACAAAGTAAACAAGTATTTTATACACTTCTTATTGGCTATCAATTCAACCTTAGGGAATAGGCCTATTATACCGATAGATACTAGCCTTTGTTTACATTTTTTCACTTTTATAAGCTGCACAGTCTGTAACTTTCATCCTTATTTTTAGATAAACAGTTTCTTTAATTTTCATGATAAACTTTTATTTATTCATTAAATTCTACTCACGATGAATGTGTAAGTCTTTTGGAAAATAGCATTGCATTCACGCTATGAACAGCTGACAAACACTTCGGCGTTGTCGTAGTTCAGTGTAAGGTGTCGCCAGTGTCTCTGTGTTTACCAGTGTCTTCCGATAAATACGCTTTTAGTAACTGAAATCGTAGATTGAATGTTTTTTTTTTTTATCAAATATAAATACTTCAATGCAAATTAACTGGCTCAGTCAAGTGTCTCAATCTATAGAATCAATCCATCCTTTTCCGGCAACCGAAATTCCTCACCCTTTTTATCATACTTCGGACGTGTTTCTTATGTTTTTTTCAGCATTGATTATCAGTTTTCACGAATAAATATATTCCCAGACATCAATCTGTTCACTATTACTGATCACAAGTACATGTAGCCTTTCACAAAATATCCCCTGCGAAATTGATTCCTTAGTCTTGTGAATTCGAAGCGTAACCGCCATGCAAGCCGATTTACACCTTGCGTACTTTATTTTGTGGGGAAAAAATCAGAGAATTCTAAATACATGTATTGGTCACTTGGTAGCTTACATTTTAGAATCGCTTAATGCTGTTTAAATGAAGTACAGACTGTAAGTCTGTTACGAAATGCAGTGTAATTTATGTTCCTTGTGTAGTAGAGGGCTGATATTTGGACACATATATTAGGAGATGTTTAATGTACTGTAAAGGTTAATGTCATATCAAGAGGTTAAAGATAAAAAGTTAAAGAAAAAATATTGTGATGAAATATCTAAAACTATCAGTTCAATTTTCCTTATTTTGACACAATTTATTCTGGGACCCATTAGAATCATTCTGTTGATTTTTTGTAAAAATTGAATTATACAATTTCTTGTGAGATAACTTTGTGTGTAGCATAGTTACTTGTGAATTATTTTCAATTCTGACACTTATATGGATGCTTTATTTTTACATGATATCTTATTCAAATTTACCAGTATCATTATAACTAAACCTATTGAATTCAAGTACCAGTAACAATAATATAATTGTCTTTATAAACAGCATCATGCAAGTTTTCAATAAATTAATTGATAATTGATAATGTTGAAAAACGTTGAATGTCTGATTTCACAACTTTCTTACAGGCCATATTTCAAACTATGTGGACAAAAATGTGTGATTGAATTTCATATATGGAAGAGGTTTTGTATCCTAGAGCAAAAGATCAAAGTATCAGAGAAATTGAATTTGGGGAAAAAAATTGACCTACCTATTTTTTACCACCTTAAATCAAATTTGAAATCCATTATAAATTACTATAAAATCCAAATAATTCATTAGTTTGTACACATATTGTAAGTGTTTAATGACAGATTGACAATTGTTTAAGATATTCGAGAAATTACATTTTAACCTGAAATTCAATTGAACGGCTTGATCAAATAAAATTTCTCTTAACATACATTTTTTTTCTTACTGTACTAACATTTATTATACTTTTTGTTAAACATTATTCTATAAAAAAGTGAAGACAATACAAGTATAAGAAAATGAGTATTGTAAATAGAGCTATGCTGAGAGTAGGAGTAATTTCACTCTAATGATCTGATGCCCCCTTCGGATCTTTTCCTTTTATGGGAGAGGAGAAAAACAATGTAGACCAGACTGGGATTCAAACTGTGGCCCCCTGAATCTCCGGTCAGGTCTCAAATAGCCAACTGAGCTATCCGGTCACTGGCGATCGAACTGGGCTGACTGCCACATTCCTCCCTTCTTAAAGGTCTTGGTTTAAAGACCCCAACCCAGGATGATCCCTGGCAGGCTCTCACTTTTAGTTCCAGGGTATATGGCACATCACCAAATGTGACTAAGCCCCACCACTTGCTGTACAACAAACTTTCATTGTATTATCTCTAAACTTGTTGACGTTTGCCGAAATCTATATTTCAGCCATGAATGAAAAGCTGTGCAAGTTTCAGATGCTAATTAGGTTACATCATCTGACTGAAAGACCAAGGTTGGCTGAGAATCTTACTATTATGACCAAATTGAAAGTTTTTTTGATGGACAAAACTACAGATTGACAGAAGTACAGACAGATGAGATTTATATTGCAGCAAGTTTCAGACACTAATTAGGTTACATCATCTGACTAAAAGACCAAGGTTGGATGAGAATCTTATTATTTTGACCAAATTTAAAGTTTTTGTGATAGACAAAACTACAGATTGACAGAAGTACAGATGGATGAGATTTATATTGCCTCCCCCACTTTTGCAAAGGCGGGAACAATAATATACATGTATTTGAAAGGTTTATAGAATAAGAGAACTCTACAAGAACACTTTTTTATTACACAAAAAGAACTTTCATTGTTTTAATGATAGGTAGACTTGTAAAAAAATAGATATTTAATAATGAGCAAAAAATACCTTTTTTAATGTTCTTCAAAGGCCAAGATAGGCCAGTATGAGAGGTATAGTATAGAGTATGAAATGCATGTTAAGTATATTTTATTGTTGATAGTTTCATGATAATTATGATAAATTGGTAGCAGACAGATACTAGACCAATTATTTTGATGGTCCTAGGGATACCATTTTTCTTGTTTTTTGGCAACAATTGAAGTTTTTTTTAAGTCAGTTTATGGATCTTCTAAATTGATGTGTTGTCACATGCATGGTGCATTGGTTAGAAATTTTCTAGAGCTGCAAAGTAAGGGGTTGGTTCTTATGTTGTGGTTTCAAATCCCACTGTTGGACGTGGAGACTGCTCCTTTGGATGAGACAGCATGCACTGAGGTCTTGTGTTGCAATAGGTGTTGGGATGAAATAGACCCCTCACAGAAAGGAGGTTATTCATAGTCAAGGTGGAGTCTACAGTCAGAGGAAGTTCATAGTCAAGGTGGAGTCTGCAGTCAAGGTTCAAGGGGTAGTTCATAGTCAAGATGGAGTCTACAGTCAGGGGAAATTCATTATCAAGGTGGAGTCTACAGTCAAGGTTCATGGGGTAGTCATAGTCAAGGTGGAGTCTACAGTCAAGGTTCAAGGGATAGTTCATAGTCAAGGTGGAGTCTACAGTCAGCGGGTATTCACAATAAAGGTGGAGTTTACAGTCAATGTTCAAAGGGTAGTTCATAGTCAAGGTGGAGTCTACAGTCAGGGGAAGTTCATAGTCAAGGTGGAGTCTACAGTCAAGGTTTAAGGGGTAGGTCATAGTCAAGATGGAATCTACAGTCAAGGTTCAAGGGGTAGTTCATGGTCAAGGTGGAGTCTACAGTCAAGGTTAAAGGGATATAGTTCATAGTCAAGGTGGAGTCTACAGTCAGTGGGTAGTTTACAATAAAGGTGGCATTTACAGTAAAGGTTCAAAGGGTAGTTCATAGTCAAGGTGGAGTCTACAGTCAAGGTTCAAGGGGTAGTTCGTAGTCAAGATGGAGTCTACAGTCAAGGTTCAAGGGGTAGTTCATAGTCAAGGTGGAGTCTACAGTCAGCAGATAGTTCATAATAAAGGTGAAGTTTACAGTAAAGGTTCAAAGGGTAGTTCATAGTCAAGGTGGAGTCTACAGTCAGGGGAAGTTCATAGTCAAGGTGGAGTCTACAGTCAAGGTTCAAGGGATAGTTCATAGTCAAGGTGGAATCTACAGTCAGCAGGTAGTTCACAATAAAGGTGGAGTTTACAGTCAATGTTCAAAGGGTAGTTCATAGTCAAGGTGGAGTCTACAGTCAGGGGAAGTTCATAGTCAAGATGGAGTCTACAGTCAAGGTTCAAGGGGTAGTTCATAGTCAAGATTGAGTTTACATTCAGCGGGTAGTTCACAAAAAAGGTGGAGTTTACAGTAAAGGTTCAAAGGGTAGTTCATAGTCAAGGTGGGGTCTACTATCATGGGAAGTTCATAGTCAAGGTGGGGTCTACAGTCAAGGTTCAAGGGGTAGTTCATAGTCAAGATGGAGTCTACAGTCAGGGGAAGCTCATAGTCAAGGTGGAGTCTACAGTCAATGTTCAAAGGGTAGTTTATAGTCAAGGTGGAGTCTACAGTCAAGGGAAGTTCATAGTTAAGGTGGAGTCTACAGTCTCGCGTAGTTCACAGTAAAGGTCAGGGATGGGGTTGATTACTTTCAAAAGTAATCAATTAAATTACAATTACTTTGGATTTTAAAAGTAATTGATTACAGGCTGATTACAGACATTTTTAAAAGTATTCAATTGCATCTGATTACTTTTCCTTTTTAGTTTACATTAAGTTTTAATTTTTTGTTTAATATTCAAGGACAACATCATGTTTTTATTCTTCCTATTTTAAATATCATTAATATTTTTAAGGTAGATTTCAGACAAAGTCTGGTTGTATATGTCTTTATATAGATGCATGATATTTATCTTATATCACCTGATTTCTATCTTTGATACAAGTAAATATCTTGTTTCTATTGAGAGAATTAGAAAAAAAGAATTTATAATAGTTTTTTTATAAATCAAACTGGACATAATGATGGGCAGGGATAAAGGGATTCGAAAAGGGAACTTTTACACAAGTAATTGAGAAAATAGGAAACTACCATTTTGAAGAGCGACACTCAGCACTGACGCTCATAACTATTTCAAAATAATTATTTTCTAAATTTTTTCTTCTAGAATTTTTAAATCATACATAAATCATCTATATCAATTGAAACCGGCGAGAAATTTTACTGTATAATTGTTTTATAGAGGATATATAAGTCAGGTGTGAGAAAATATGAAACTGTCATTTTGAAGAGCGACACTCGGCACTGACGCTCATAACTATTTCAAAATAATTATTTTCTACATTTTTTTCTTCTAGAATTCTTAAATTATACCTAAATCATCTATATCAACTAAGACCGGCTTGAAATTTTACTGTATACCTGTTTTACAGACGATACATAAGTCAGGTGTGAGAAAATATGAAACTGTCATTTTGAAGAGCGACACTCAGCACTGACGCTCATAACTATTTCAAAATAATTATTTTCTACATTTTTTTTTCTAGAATTCTTCAATTATACCTAAATCATCTATATCAACTAAGACCGGCTTGAAATTTTACTGTATACCTGTTTTACAGACGATACATAAGTCAGGTGTGAGAAAATAGGAAACTGTCATTTTGAAGAGCGACACTCAGCACTGACGCTCATAACTATTTCAAAATAATTATTTTCTACATTTTTTTTTTCTAGAATTCTTCAATTATACCTCAATCATCTATATCAACTAAGACCGGCTTGAAATTTTACTGTATACCTGTTTTACAGACGATACATAAGTTAGGTGTGAGAAAATAGGAAACTGCCATTTTGAAGAGCGACACTCAGCACTGACGCTCATAACTATTTCAAAATAATTATTTTCTACGATTTTTTCCTCTAGATTTATTGACTTATACCTAAATCATTTATATCAACTGAAACCGGCTTGAACTTTTACTGTATACCTGTTTTACAGACGATACATAAGTCAGGTGTGAGAAAATAGGAAACTGCCATTTTGAAGAGCTACACTCTGCACTGACGCTCATAACTAATTCAAAATAATTATTTTCTACGATTTTTTCCTCTAGGATTATTGACTTATACCTAAATCATCTATATCAATTGAAACCGGCGAGAAATTTTACTGTATAATTGTTTTATAGAGGATATATAAGTCAGGTGTGAGAAAATAGGAAACTGTCATTTTGAAGAGCGACACTCGGCACTGACGCTCATAACTATTTCAAAATAATTATTTTCTACATTTTTTTCTTCTAGAATTCTTCAATTATACCCAAATCATCTATATCAACTAAGACCGGCTTGAAATTTTACTGTATACCTGTTTTACAGACAATATATAAGTCAGGTGTGAGAAAATATGAAACTGTCATTTTGAAGAGCGACACTCGGCACTGACGATTATAACTATTTCAAAATAATTATTTTCTACGATTTTTTCCTCTAGGGTTATTGACTTATACCTAAACAATCTATATCAACTGAAACCGGCTTGAACTTTTACTGTATACCTGTTTTAAAGACGATATATAAGTCAGGTGTGAGAAAATAGGAAACTGCCATTTTGAAGAGCGACACTCAGCACTGACGCTCATAACTATTTCAAAATAATTATTTTTTACATTTTTTTTCTTCTAGAATTCTTCAGTTATACCTAAATCATCTATATCAACTAAGACCGGCTTGAAAGTTTACTGTATACATGTTTTACAGACGATATATAAGTCAGGTGTGAGAAAATAGGAAACTGTCATTTTGAAGAGCGACACTCAGCACTGACGATTATAACTATTTCAAAATAATTATTTTCTACGATTTTTTCCTCTAGGATTATTGACTTATATTTAATTCATCTATATCAATTAAGAGCGGCTTGAAATTTTACTGTATACCTGTTTTACAGACGATATATAAGTCAGGTGTGAGAAAATAGGAAACTATCATTTTGAAGAGCGACACTCAGCACTGACGCTCATAACTATTTCAAAATAATTATTTTCTACATTTTTTTCTTCTAGAATTCTTCAATTATACCTAAATCATCTATATCAACTAGGACCGGCTTGAAATTTTACTGTATACCTGTTTTACAGACGATACATAAGTCAGGTGTGAGAAAATAGGAAACTGCCATTTTGAAGAGCGACACTCAGCACTGACGCTCAGAACTATTTCAAAATAATTATTTTCTACGATTTTTCATCTAGGATTATTGACTTATACCTAAATCATCTATATCAATTGAAACCGGCGAGAAATTTTACTGTATAATTGTTTTATAGAGGATATATAAGTCAGGTGAGAGAAAATATGAAACTGTCATTTTGAAGAGCGACACTCAGCACTGACGCTCATAACTATTTCAAAATAATTATTTTCTACATTTTTTTTCTTCTAGAATTCTTCAATTATACCTCAATCATCTATATCAACTAAGACCGGCTTGAAATTTTACTGTATACCTGTTTTACAGACGATATATAAGTCAGGTCTGAGAAAATATGAAACTGTCATTTTGAAGAGCGACACTCAGCACTGACGCTCATTCTTCATAATTATGCGTGTTTCTCGTTATTTATCTTTTAAATAAAAACTGGTTGATAGAACTTATATGTATATACGAGTTTTCAACTTATATTTTGATAAAATACAGATATTTCAGGTTTGTTACTAGACTTCAGTTCTCGGTTCACCTTCGTTCACACCTTTAATTGGTATCAAATTATCAATCGACCATGGGGAGCTGTGTTTGTTAGTTATTAACATACAGGTAATTTTTTACACCTGTCTGAGATAACGCCCACGGCGTGGTTCACACCTATTAAGAAATGACTGAGGGACTGTGGCATGTTTTTTCTTCTTTTTTTAAGTACAAGTATCTGTTCAATTTACCGCGAGTAAATGTGTAGCCGTTTATTCTCTATAATATAGAAATTTAAAAGATCGTTTAATAATTCTATACGAGGTAAAGTCTTGCCTTCTTTTAAGATTAAAATAAACAAAGAAAACATAAATATCTACGACTTTGGATACTATTACCATGGAATTCAATTCAGTGGGACACCGCTTCGATTTGAAGCGACCGAAATCCCTAGGCATGCGCATACGCCAGTGCTCAGTGTCGCTCTTTTCCCTATATATTCTATTAAGAGCGACACTGAGCACTAGCGACAGTTTTCACGGTTACCAATATTTATATCCGAATATATTTAATTGTCCATCTCAATTGTATAGTAATAATTAACAAGTTTATAAACTTCAATGGTAATTGAAGTGGGTCGATCACGTGATCAAATCTTCTGGGAAGGCTTTCAAAAATGTTAATTAGTTCGACTGTATCGGTCAGAATTTTCAGAACGTGTTTTTACTCATATCAAAATGCACGACCATACTATTTGTGTAAAGAATTAGCAATTTCAAAATAAGTTTGTGCATGTATAGTGAATAGTGATTCAGTTGCGTAGTGGATCGCAAAAATACCGCAAAATTTTAGTGCTTCGCGTAAACTCTGCAACACAGTAAAATTTCAAATGATGTAGAACCCTGTATACACTGAACTGTCGACGGATTTTTCCATTAATTCCTGATCATGAGGAATACACGGCGGGTGTAATCCCAACAGATGCTCACTCCTCCGTGGCACCTGACACTGACACTAAGGAGGCCAAATATGCATGTAAATCTCGTGCGACTGTCTTAAGTTTATGTTACACATCAGTGGGCGATGACTATTGAAATTGACAGGAGAGATCTCGTGTGATTTAAATCTATTAGTCTACACTTTAAAAATCTAAATCTAAAATTTTATTTCACAAAGGAAATAGAAAATATAAGGAATCACTGTCTAGTTAGTATAGTATGCCAGGGACATCAACGATAGTGGGAAACGTGTTATAATTTATGCATAATGGGCTTCGTTTCCCACTATTGTGGATGCTCTGGCACTTGTGACCTCATGGCATACAATACTAACTCAACAGTGATTCTATAAAATATCGCGTTTTTATTGCTTTCTATCCCTGAAATTTTCTCTTGTCAATACTCAATGTATGAATATAATTCTCGTGCCTAGTCAAAGTCAAAATTTGAAGCCATTAATCGGTATCCGGTGACGTCGCTGCATGAATAAAAATTGTCGAATGGGACATAAAACAGCATACAATCAATCAATATCTAACATCCCTCTTGAGAAATTTTCTTTCGTTTAGAAACATTGCAATTACCGTTGAAGCTCCTGTCGCAAAGGAATGCTCCGCTTAGCCGTGCTCATCTTATATATTATTCCACAAGAAATAATCATTGAGCAGAATGCGAAAGTAATTATTATTCTTGAAATGGCAAACATCGAGAAATAGGCTTCAGTCAAGTATACCAAAAATTCACCATAGAATAAAGAAAATAATAAGTAAGCAAATAGGGTTAACTACAACAGTGATTCTTAAGAGGAACATTGACCATAAAGTAAAGATTTTTTGTGGAAGGTTTGCTACGCTGAAGGTTTAATATTACTAAGCAACAACAGGTTCTCCATTTTTTCCTAAAGAATGACAGCAGTCATACAGTTATAATGGTGCTTAAGGGAAAAAAAATAATTACCTGAAATCACAAACAATGTTGCGATGCTTAAGATTAATCAAAATGAGGAAATAAACCATAAATGAGAAAGTGAACAATTATCAGAGGAGCTGATGGACTCTTGGTTGTTTTTCCCGTGATTCTTATGTTTATAATATTAGAAAGATAGTAAGAATTGAAATTTGAACTTCAAAGCACGTGTTTTATGAACGTCAAATAGATACAGAAAATGTTCCTGTTGTAAAGATCGTCATTTACATTGAGGCATTTATCAGGTAAGTTATTACTAGTTTACTAGATATAGTACTTTTTTTTTACATTTTACTTGAAATATTACTGTTTAAACATGAATATATATCCATACGCAAATATGAAATTTTCTGCATTATATTTTTTAAAAATCATTTTAAAGATAACTGCAAAATGACAATGTAATCAAAACATTAAAGCACTCTGAATAATAATATGTTTCACGATGTCACCTTTGGGGCGAGCGCAGTCTTATTCACTTCTTACAGTTGAATCTTTGATCCGCCTCTTCAAACGTCAAACCCCAGGAGATAAAGTCTAGACTGTGACGTCGACATCGACATTTACGGAGACAGTCGAGCGTCTGGTTAAACGAAACTGTGGGCCTGGGTGCAATAAAACTAAGACGGGATCACTTTTCATCTCAGTCTTACTTTTTACAAAAGAATTAATAGTGGAAAAATGAGACTGAGATCAAAAGAGAGCTAGTCTAAGTTTTATGGCCTCCAGGCCAGGTCTTGTGCAATATTTAATGAAAAACGTTATAGAGTAGATGAAAATATTTTTGTTACTTTTAATGTTTATGCAATTGCAGAACGTAGCTTGGTAAAGAACAATTATTCCCGGTCTTTTGTTTTGAAATAAATTCACATTGAACCATGGAAGCGAAAGAATTTTGGGAATGTTGCACATGAAAATTTGCCGGTGTAAAGACGAATAATGACCCCCATCGAATAATGACCGGGGGATCATTTTTCAACGACAAAAAATGACGCCCACCCGTAGAAAAAAATCATTTTTTGTAGAAAAAGGGTCCTAAGGGGTCATTATTTTATTTGTTAGTCCTATAAAATAATGACCCCCATTGAAAAATGACTCCCTTTAAAGTGATACAAAATATACACTCCTTGATATCTTTTTTACAGCGAAACTAATTTTTACATTCTCTGTAAGTCGTATGAAATAATTAAGAGATTCACGTAGTCTTTCAATGCTAAAATTGTGTTTGAAAAGAGATTCTTTAATTGTCAAGTAAATAAAATTTCTTTTTAATATTCCTCCTTATAATGTTTGCTTAAAGAATGATATTCCAATTGTTTTTAGAAATCAAACCATGCAAAAATCAGGTTTAAATACTCTTTAATAGGAAAAATTAAATTTTCCGTCATTTCAACTTTTAGTTTGTTTAAGTTTGGCAAATCCTATTTGACAATGAAAGAGGAAGAAATTTTTACCCCCCCCCCCAAAAAAAAGAACATTACGTTAAATCAAAACAAAAAAAAATAATAATAAATGAAAAGCAAAAATATAAATGAAACTCTATACCTTTCAATAATTCTGAAAGAGGCTCTTGATAAAATATTGAAATGAAGTTAAGCCTTCACACAAGTACTATCATAACATAATTTTCTTCACCATGATCAAAGCATACTTTAAATGTTGGTGGAGGTATACTTGAAAGTATTGTGGCAAAGTAACAGTTAAAAATTAGTAGAATAGTAGATTATTTTTAGCTTATTTGTAATTCCTTCTTATAGAAAAAATAAAAGTAGGGGTTTTTTTTTTTGTTCAATATCGACTTCCTCCTAAATAAGTAAGTGGGTGGGGTAAGTATAAGACCTAAAAATATGCTCTGTAAAGCTATGGGCTAGTGTAAAATACACAGTCATTCTAATGCAAAAACTATACATGTAGACATAAAATTTTAATTTTGTACACAGTATTCATTACATTTCTTTTAACGTAGAACCTACTTCGTATGACATCATAACTTGTAAATGTGTTAAACCTGTGCTAACCCATTAAGACGTCATAATTAATTCAATGCCACTTTTTCCCGTACTTGACAGCTTCAATAAAAATGGTAGAAAATACTGCATTTTGAAATTCACAGAATTCAATCATGACATAATCTTGATTCAATTAATATATTTTTTGGTTTATAATGCTTAATGGCAATATATTTCTGGAATAAGAGAAAATATGTAGGCACCTTTTATTTACTAGATCTAGACCTAAAGTTGACAAACCCAAGACTATCTAGTGTAATGAAATTACAATGTACATACAACTTTCGTACTAATTTGAACGGTATGTAACCATTTTGAAGGAATGCATGAATCGTAAGAAATCTTTAGTTGCCAGCTATATAGTGTAATATCTTGATGAAATGTGTTTAAGTCAAAGATGTACGTGTTGTAGATCGTTTGATCGTGTGTGCATTTTTGTGATATCTATAACGAAATGATGTGCATTCCATTCAACAATTATTTTTTACCTATTCATATTTTTGGTGTTTGATTACAATTTTTATATTAAATATTATCTTTTTAAAGAAAAAGTACAATTTCTGATAAATATTTAATCTGAAAGTAACCCCAAACAGTCATTTAATTATCAAATCCCAAATCCCGTGTAAGTGCAAAAAGGTCAAGAATATGAGTATCGGTAAATAGCCTATCTTTCATTAGTTAGAGGGGAAAGGTATATATATATATTTTTTTTTTATTTCCACAATTCAACTTTCAAATAGCTGTATATTTATAAAACCATTGTGGATTTTTATTTAACATTCACTCACTGATTCTACCACCTCACTCATCTATATAAGGTATAGTTGTATATTTTAATCATTTTTTGTAATCATTTGGCTATGTTCTTCATCATATTGAAGATAGAAAACATTGTGACAAAGACGTCTAAAAAATATTTACAAATATTGGGTGAATAATTGACTAAAAATAATAGAGTTCATTTGACTATTTTTTTTAATGGTGGACTTATCTTTTATGTTAATTGAATAAAAAAGAAATTATTCTTGATAAAATATTGTTTAATATTATTCAGTTAAAAAAGTTTATAAACGACGATGTTTGAAGAAGTATTTTTGTGATTTTACATATTCCCTTTATGACAAGTACCCCTAAAAATATTTGAAAATGTGAAGTCGCAGTATGTAAATACCATACCAAGTTTCACAGCCTGTTCTAGATTAAAAAACAAGGAAACATATCATGATATCTTAACTGATTGATAAGCAAGTACTAATTTATTATTTTGAAAAGTTTGAAAATCTTGTGACAAAGACTTTTCCGACATAGGTTCTACCTTAATTCTTGTTTTACTCCACCCTTTTACTCAGTTCTGAGTATATTTTTCAGAGAATTTAATATGAAAATCAGAACAAACATTTTCATTGTTGTAACGTCTTCTTTATAATGTATATTAATATGAAAAGTTAATTGAAGACCATTTCTTTTTATGTCCCCGTAATCGAAGATTCGGGGGTATATAGTTTTATCGTGTTCGTCTGTATGTCCGTCTGTCTATCTGGCGGTTTGTTTGTCCGCAAAAACCTTAACCTTTACCATAACTTTTCATTTATTGGAGCTATGACTTTCATATTTAATATGTATATTCCTTGTGACAAGACCTTACTTTGGGTACCACCAAATTTGACCTTTTGACCTTTACCTTGGAGTTTATCCCATTTTACACAAAAATGCCAAATTTTTACTTTGGCCATAACTTTTAAACGGTAGATACTAGTACTCTCATACTTCAAATATGTAGTTTTTTGGCATTACCTTTCATTGGATACTAAAAACCTTGACCTTTTGACCTTGACCTTGGAGTTTTCCGTACTTATGATTTTTTTTTTCCTTTGGCCATATCTTTTGAACGGTAAGGGCTAGGGTATTCATACTTCATATATGTAATCCTTGTTACATTAAACATTTTCTTAAGAAATCATCAACTTTGACCTTTGAGTTTGACGTACCTTTCAAAAACTTATCCTTAGCCATTACTTTTGAACAAGTGGTGCTAGGGCTTTCCTATTTTGCAGTTGTATTTCTTGTGAGAAGACCCTACTTTGGGTAACAATATATTTAAATTGCATTTAAGAAAAGTTTAATCTTCGCTATGTTGCCATACAGGGGCATAGCTGTTTCACAAACACATTTTTTATATATGAGGATTTGCGGATAAGAGATGGATACCTCAAAGCGTAACAGACGGACGGACATCCCAGTCACTATATACCCTCCTGCTTTTCAAGCGGAGGATATAATAGTATATAATACTGCTGATTTTTTTTGTCAGTTCGATGATTTCCACCATCAAAAACAATGTTTACCTAACCCTTAAGGCTTGATAAATCTTTTACTCCTTTAGATTCTGAATCATTGCATTTACCTTAAAATATAGCTATGATTGTATAATGTTATGAGATCAACATATCATCAGTTTATTCCCAATAAGCTCAGGTGAGCATTTTGGCCAATATGCTTCTTAATCCAATTTTTTTTTTGCCCCCTAAAAATTTTAGCTTTAATCTACAGGGGGCCATTTTTCTACGGGGGTCATTTTTCTTCAGTGGGTTCTGCAAATTTTTAGGGAAGTGACACTTTTTCTACGGGCAAAAGGGTCATTTTTCTACGTCGAATAATGACCGAGGGTCATTTTTCGCTTTCGAAAAATGACCCCCGGTCATTATTGGATGGGGGTCCTTATTCGTCTTTACACCGGACGTAATAGTATTGCGGAGGTATGCTCAGATTTCATTCCGAAATTCCTCTGTTCTTACAAGTCAGTCTATTGAGCTTGCTCCGCTCGCTATTATACAAAATATGAATAATAGATCAGCATTACTGTTTAGTAAGCATGCTTAATGATACGCTTCTCAAACTAATGATTTAATCATGTATAATAAATAATAAATATTTTGAAAGATTAAAGGACATCGATTTACTATCATTTTTTGTACAGAATGGACCCTCTCCCTCGTGTATCAGAGATCTTATATGCCAGCCTGTGTCAAAGGATAGGGTCACCATCAGAAGTGGCCATTAGAAGGGGCGTGCAGGACATGGTAGATATGGTGATGAAACCATATTATAGGCAGATAGGATATGTACAGATGAAAAGTGGAGGTTATGGCGAGGGATTTAGGCTACGTTCATCTGATTTGGATCTAATGTTCTGGTTTTGTGACGATAAAGTAATAGTTGACAAGCTCAAGCTCAGTTTTACAATACATCAAAACATGATATTATACTCATGGAAGATTCTGACACGCCGCCAGGATTTGTCAGATTACGCCTTTTGCACCTTTCGGTGTCCTCAGAAAATTTCACAGGACAATGTCTTGTACCCTTTAATGACGGTCTCTATCTTTCTAGTTCTTTGTGGAGAGAAAGAAATTATCATTTTTCAAATGGCATGTACAAATTTTTCCGATATGAACATGTCTCCACCCACGGTCCTTGTGCAAGCGGTTTCCTTGGTCCTATTGAATTTGATTATGTTTACTGTTTTGCCACTACAAGTTGGCCTATATCATCAAGAAGTTGGATTGACAGATGTCAAGGAAACACCTGGCAGCCTGTATCTGTGTTGGAAAAAATTCTAAGAAATGGTTGTCATTGTATGCCTACTGGAAGTAAAACTGAATCGACTTCTAACGAATTAGAATGGAGGATATCCTTTTCTCAAGCTGAACAACAATTGGTGTATACAATGAATCATACACAATTTCTATGTTACGCACTTCTTAAAATATTTTTGAAGGAAGTTATCAACCACAGGATACCGGTCACGGTAGCCTAGTGGTAGAGCGTTCGCTTCGTGATCGGGAGGCCCGGGTTCGATTCTCGGTCGCGGCGCCGCGTCATACCTAAGACGTAAACAAAGGTAGTGACTGTTCCTTCGCCAAGCGCTCGGCACTAGAAGTGAAAGTCACGGGTCTTTCGGATATGACCTTAAAAACGTAGGTCCCGTGTCACGGTAGGCGTTGGCACGATAAAGAACCCTCACTGCTCAATGGCCCTGAGTGCCGAGTAAAGGTCTAAATTTGAAGCCATTCACCGGCATCGGTGACGTCTCCATATGAGTGAAAAATTCTCAAGAGGGACGTTAAACAATATACAATCAATCAATCAACCACAGGAGGGAACCATTACTGTGTTCATATTTTATAAAGACCACCATGTTCTGGAAAATGCAATTGGACTACATTAGATGGTGTCCGAACAATTTACTTGATTGCTTCTGGAAGTGTTTGAAATATCTTATTCATTGTGTATATCAAGGAGTGTTTCCAAATTTTTTTATTTCATTGAATAACATGTTCATAAACAAAGTAGTTGGAAATGCTCGCGAATCTCTTTTGCAACAACTCTACCGTTATTACAGAATGGGGGTATCCTGTCTACTGCTCAGTCCAACTCTCACATTAATCCTCGAACCAGCTCTTCGTAGCCCGTCCTTGTTATTATCCTCTGTTGAGGAAGAAGCCATTGCAAATATAGATATGTGTTGTGTAAAAGAAATATTTAATATATCGCTTCCTGCACCACATATTTTGATTCATTATATATACTTGAAATCCATTGATACAAGTATAATATCTCAAATATCGTTTTCGTCATTCCAGTTATTAGTATTACAGTACTGTATGGCTAAAAATCTCGTCCGATTAGCCTTCGCATCGGCAAGCGATAGTTCATGCTATTCACATAAAAATGTGTACGTCTTAGATAGAATGATTTGTAGTATGCTGAAACTGGCAGGAAAGTTGGGTCATATGTCTCATTTAGTATACCTGGCCTTATATTACTGTAGAACAGGGAGATATGAAAAGACACTACAAATCACTTATCTTACTAAGCAAAGACTATCGCAGCCCTTTGCCTTGTTTTTGGACATTGTTGATAGAAAAATATATAATGAGGCTGTATGCAACCTTCCTTTATCGAGAAAAATGAAATCAGCATGGATAGACCTCGTACGATTTTCTCTTGAGAACAGTGGTCCTTACATTGAAGAACTGGAATTAGAACGACGTGTGTGTCAACAGAATGGAAAGCTAGTCATACATTTATCACCTTTTGTTATTGTAGAAATGTTGTCTGTGTTATCTTACCATAGATAAGTTAATAGATCTCAGTATCTACTGTCAATGACGGACCTTAGGATGCTTCTGATCTATAACAATGGGAGATGTATTCCTCTTGACACTAGAGACATCTCCTGGCAGATTCTTGGCATATGCCAACATCTTGTGGGAGACTTAGAAGGGGCGTTATGGTCGTTTGGAGAGTCGCTTAAGCAGCAGACACACCACAGAATACAAAATGCCACATATATTAGAATAGGTTGTGTTCAACAACAATTACATAGAAATGGGGATACCTAGTCAAGTTTCTTTCACAATATTATTGAAGATGTTTTGGACAAATTTTGGAACATGCAGTTCGTAAAATAGTAAAAAAAAAAATACATTTGATTGTTATCATACGTAGAAACGAGGGATCACAATATATATAAGTTGATTTTATTTTTCTTTACATTTATAACAACACTTTCAACTGCGACTTTAATACTTGTCTTTTTGTATAATAAAACTATTTTGCTACTTCATTTGTCCTTTTAACTGTATGCCGCTATAACATTTCAGTTTGAAAAAATGACACATTCTAAGGTTTTTGTTGTTAAGCCAGTTGAGAAGAACATGCTCTGGAAGTCAAAACGCTTTTCGCTCTTTTTATCTATTTTCTTTTAGAAAGAAATAAATATATACTTTTTAAAAGATGACGTAATTGATATATAATCTGAAATGGTTTTCATGAGATTTACTCAACAAATATGAAGTTAATTTCTTAATAAAGTATGTAGATAACGAACAATAATCAAGCTCACACTTCAACTGAACCAATAGAGAAAACATAGACTCTCAAAAGCAACAGGGATACAGGTGGATGGTTTCAGGCGTCATGCAGCAGAAAAGTGAGGAGCAATGAAAGAGACTTGGTAGTAGATTCATTTGAACTCGTTATGGGTTTTTTTGTAAGGATTATTTATGAAGTTTAGAAATTCATTTCAGGTACATGTACGTTTATTGTAATTCAATTCATTTTGATTGTTGGGAATATTACAATTTTTTTAAACTGACCTATGCTGTTAAAGTATTTTTCTCCCTAAAAGAGGGTTATTGGTAAAAGTTTATGTAATCGGGAATTACAATGGCTGAAATGAATAGTAGAAACCACAATTATAATTAACATAATAAATAGCAAGTAATTATGCCTGTGATATAGCATGAATAACAAGTTAGGTAAAATACGAAACTGTGGCTAATACAAATAAGATGTCGGCGGGATGTAAACAACTTCAATGACTCCAGCAATCGTGTACAATTTTTGGCAATGTCAGGCACTTATTTGACTCACAAATAATCAAGTTAAATAGTTATGTAGTGTAGTTAATGCATAATAAAATCCACCCAGATAATATTCCCAATACATGTTGACACATTTATATCATAAAATAAATAAACGAAATAATTAAATCATAACCATTGCAATTACAATATTTCGGAAGAAATTGATTTTACTATCAATTTCAGTTCAGTGTGAAGTTTTTCATTTGCATTTGCATTTGATCGTCACGATCTTTTCGACAGTTGCATCCAACGTAAACAATGCTCGTCATTGGTCAACTCATATTATCAAGATTGACACAGAATTAGTCTGTTGTACGAGCAACCAATCAGCAATTAGAAGAAAGTTCCAGTAGTAAAGCTAGCGGTTAGGAGGCGTGTACTTTGAGCGCAGCTGTCAAACTAGATCGTAACGTAACGTTAAACTTAACACTTAACTAACCGGTCACGGTAGCCTAGTGGTAGAGCGTTCGCTTCGTGATCGGGAGGCCCGGGTTCGATTCTCGTTCGCGGCGCCGCGTCACACCAAAGACATACACATAGGTAGTGACTGTTCCTTTGCCAAACGCTCGGCATTAGATGTAAAAGTCACGGTTCTTTTAGATATGACCTTAAAACGTAGGTACCGTGTCGCGGTAAGCGTTGGCACGAAAAAGAACCTTCACTGCTTAGTGGTCCCGATTGGCGAGCATAAATTTGAAATCCTTCACCGGCATACGGTGACGTCTCCATATGAGTGAAAAATTCTCGAGAGGGACGTTAAACAATATAAAATCAATCAATCACACTTTACTGCAATCTATATATATCATTATAACAGTTACTTGATCCGAAGGATCGTATCAAGTTGAGTTGACAGGCGCGGTTCATCTAACGAGACGCGAAGCGTCGAGTTTGATCTGATGATCCGCGCCTTTCAACGAGACGTGATACGGCTCTTCGGATCAAGTTACTGTTATAATGATTAATTTATTATATACCCCCAAATAAATAGCAAAATATAGCAAAAGAAAAATTTAGGAGATCATTTGTATAACATTTATCCAGCAAACAAAGCACAATACAACAAGGGACTTTTTAACGCGCAAGCAAAATAACGTCATGTTTCTGCGTACTCCGTCATCAATTTCAGAGAGTGGTGATATAAATTCAGAAAACCACAGTGTTGTGATCCGGAAAGTCGGATCACGACGTCACGTGATTGCGTTAAATCAACAGTAAAATGGAGTGATATGCATAAGGTATATAATAAATAGTAATTCCGTGTGCGAAGTTGACTTTCCAAAGATGAAATTGTTCAAAATCACATTTCAGTGTTTCATAATTTTAAGATTCCAGTGCAACAAGGCTAGCTCGATCTACATGTACCTGGCCTACCTATACTGGATTCCTAAACTTCATAAAATCTTTAGAAAGATCCAGTAAATGTTATATATACCAAGCTTTACTCGTTACCAAAATACTAACTTCCAATAAGGTAAAACTTCAGACGTACTGTGTCCCAGCATATTCTAAGAAGTGATGTAAAAGAAATACGGATCCTCAAAAGATCTAAAGTGTTTTAGAACATTTATAATCGCAAATAATATAGATTGTAGTAAGTGTGAAGATTTACGTTACGTCACGATCTAGTTTGACAGCTGCGCTCAAGGTAAATAGTACACGCCTCCTAACCGCTAGCTTTATGACTGGAACTTTCTTCTAATCGCTGATTGGTTGCTCGTACAACAGACTATTTCTGTGTCAATGTTGATAATATGAGTTGACCAATCACGTGAATTGTTTACGCTGGATGCATCTGTCGAAAAAGATCGTGACGTAATGCAAAACTTCACACTGAAATTGAGTTGTAGGCATTTCAACAACCTAGTTCATAGTAGTTCCTTTGTAAATGTTATGGTCATTATTATCATATTTTGACTGACTTGTGTCATATTAATTTTGTAAGCTTTTTGTACTCAATTTAACAAGATGCCCCGTTTACTTGATTATGTATAGGACTCGCGGCGGGTGTGACCGGTCAACAGGGGCTACTTACTCCTCTATGGCACCAGATCCCACCTCTGGAATTTCCAGGGGCCCGTGTTTATGCCCTCTTCACATATTTGTATTGTTTGTAGTTTAACGAGATTGATTAATGTACACAATCTTTACGTTCTCATTATGATACATAGTTCGCAGCTTCCGAAAAACTAAAGTCAAGGTAAAATTCAATGCCACTTTTCTTCAGAAGTTCTGTCTGAAAACTGTTAAAAGTGTTAGTATAAAAGGAACATGATGCTAAAAAGATTTCTTAAGCTCCGAATCTTAAGAAAACCAAAATGTATTAATAATGAACGAATAATTTTTGCCGAGAAAATGTATCATAATTATATAAAATTTAATATTAAGAGATTTACTCCAAATCTCACAAATTAAATTCACATGATGTCTGTAGTAATCTAGCATATAATTATCAAATTATAACCAAAACAAATCATTTCCTTAAAATTTGGGCCATCATCAATCACCTTAATTTCCTGAATGCAATAAATAATTATCGTAATCCTAGAAATGTTTTCAAGTTATAAATCATTTAGTAAATATTTCCTAATATATTGTTATCATTACGTTACTAATTCCTGTTATTTAATAGTTAAGAAATACCAAACTTCCCTTCCAAGTGTTCAAAATCAATATAGAATGATGATTGGGAAGCAGAAAACCTAGTCTACCATCTTGTTTTGCCCCCGTAATCGAAGATTCGGGGTATATAGTTTTTTGTTTTCTTTTAGTTTTGCATTTCACTTTCACTTTTACATTTTATATCATGAATTCAAAACATCAAAACAAATGTATTAAGTTATCATTGAGAATTTTGTGCTTGAGTGATAGTTATTTTGTACTTTCATCTCAATTTAAATTTTACCACAGAGAGGTTAGAAATTTTTCTAACATCAAATTCAAATAAAAGCAGAGAGTAATAACCATTGGGAAGGAGGTTCCAGTCGATGCATACTACTATTTCTATACGATAAACAGGTTAGTAATAGATAAAATGGTTATCTTTCAACGATACCTGAAGTCGTTTATATTGTCCTAAAAAGTTCTTTTACATTGGCAAATTAGTACAAAATCGTTTTAAAGGACCGTGGTGTAGATGATGATTTGTTCTTACTCTTATTGATCTGATTTTTTTTTTCAGATTATATCAGATGATTATCGATTGTCTGATTTTTGTTTCATCGAGAAGAAGATATCAATATCTGGAAATAGTTTTAGAGTATCTTTTCCATAATAATTGATTGAGATATATTTAAAAGTTTGCTAAAGGAGGGTTTGAATGGATTGTGAAAAAATCCGAAGCTCATTGAAACTGTCTTCCTTTCAAAGAAAAATGAAGTTGTTTATCAATTCGTTCATGTCGGTTCTCAATATGAAAGTGAGACTTGGTATACAAGATTGAGACAAAGATTCAAATTTTCAAATAAGATAATAGTCAGATAAAAAATAAAATAAAAAGCTATATCATGAAACAAGTAATGTGGAGATAACGAACAGTATTGGAACTCAAAAGTCAATTCAACAGTACAAAACTGGAGAGGAGCAAACACGGACCTCTAAAACATCAGAGGTGGGATCGGGTGCCATGGAAAAGTAAGCATCCCATGAAAAAAAAATTTCAGCAAAATTATAATACTAAGAAAGTGGAACCTAATTTGCTATGCACTAAGGCAACTTTGCACCAGGATTTGTACTACTGCAATGACATGGCACCGATTGAGAAGAATAGAAAAAAGTAAGACGGCCATTATGGAGTAGGATTAAAAGACAGGACCAGTAACCGCTGAGAATCAGCAAGGACAGCAGCTAGAAACAGAGGCAATGCATCGTTTAATATAATAATATGTTGTATATAATTTAGCTCTCATGCCATAATCAATGCCTCAATCAATTTCCATTTCCTCCTAAATGAATAAGCATTTATTCAAAATTTAAATATTTTTATTTTTTATCACAGATATATTTCTTATTAATGTTGCTAAATGTAAATAGGCAAAAAACAGCTCTTTTGATAATATATTCATGTTAAGCATTTTAAGTACTTGAAATGCTGTTTTTGTGCTCATCATTACAGTAGCAAACTGACAAAAACGAGACAGTCATTTTTTCCGACCCTGTATTAAAGTCGGAAGTTTAACACGTTATCCTTTAGTTAACATAATAGGGATTGATTTACTTCCGGATGTAGATAAAAGAGAAAGATGTAAGAGAAAGATATATTTATATATGTTTGTTTTCTTTAACATTGATTTTAAAGAGTTGCATAATATATGATGTGATATAATTTCTTCATCTAGGGTTTTGAAATGGATCCGTTTTAATTCATGTAATAGCTGAAAAGTCTAGTTTGAAAATTGGTAAACAATATAACTTACATCAGATACAGAATCTAACTTATTTTCATCGATATGTGTGAGGAAATCGACACAGCAGTATGAATATAAAAGGGTATACACGGTATATGGAAGGAAATTGACATAGTATGGATATAACATGGTATATGTATCCCTTTTGATGGAACGAAAGTTATTCTCACTTGTACTTTTTTGCATCATTCATCCACAGACATCATCAGGTGAGTTTGCTTTAAAAGACACTATTTTAAGTTTTAAGACTTCAAAAACTTTTAATAAAAATGAAATCCCTGATATTTTCCTTAATTGATCAGTTTTATTAGCGAGATTAACTTCCTTATAGAAGGATTAATTTTAGTTTAAGATTTCTACTCAGAGTTTTTTAATAGAGTAATGTGCCTCGTTGTGTGTATTTACTGTAGCAATATAAATGAAAACATTTATAAATGCATCTTGCTATAAATAGCTATTCACAACAGTGAATACCAGGTAAGTACTTTATATGTTCTCAAAAGTTGCAGTAAAAATTATGTCGTGTTGGTTCGTGCTGCTGTGTCCTTATACACAAAATGCACTTACATCTTCTGACTAAGTCAAAATATTTAGAAATATATACCATAATGATTGTATATAGTTATATTTTAATTGACACTGCAAACCCTGTGTGATCTCAGTGATTTATATTATCTAACTTGTCTGGAAAAACTTATATTCGTTTTATATATAAACTTTCCTTAAAACTTAAAATCTTAAGATAACTATATAAAAGAGTTTTTTTTAAATTGTATTTCAATCAAGGAAACATTCAAACAATACAAAAAAGTCAGTTAAGAAGCCTGTATTTTTTATGCTTTTAACATTTTTTTTTTAAATTTCTAAAGAATTTGAACAGAGTACTACAATCTATTTTAAAAAATGATTTAATCATCAGTTTTTTTATTATTATCTCTAAAAAGACTTGTTTTATTTCTTGCAGGAAATGAGTACACTTTAAATGATGAAAACTTATCTTGGACTGATGCTATCGAATTTTGTCAAAAGAATGGAAGCCAATTAGCGAATCTCGGTGAAGCTGTGGCTACGCTAACGAATTATGAATGTCTTGAAAGGCTTGATACAATGTGGACAGAGACGTTCGCTTCTGCTACTCCATATTTATCGCTGTTAGGTAAGACGATATTGATATAACATGTGCAGAGAGATGTGTATTTGTTAAATATTGTAGTTTTATTTTCGGTACTGATTTTTTCTTCAACATTCAATTACATTACAACTGGATTATGCAATTAGGGACCCTTGTATTAGGCTAAATCTAGAGTTGGAAGTGTCAGGTTCGATTTTTGTCCCCAGTGCCACGCGAAAATAAGTCATGACTGTTCAAACAGTAAAATTTGCGAAACCTCACACCCGGAAAGCTTTTTTATAGATTTATTTTTAAAAATGTTTGTTACTATTTTTTTAAAAATGTATATTTATAATATATTTTTTTAATTTATGGGTGAAATGTGGAAATATGGAGATAACAAATGTCACTTATAAATACTTCTCGAAAGTTCAGTTGAACATTGCAAGTTGTAATCATAGCAAACAAAGTCCTCGGAAATCAGAACAGAGATAAAATCATTTTTTTTTTTACATTACATAGAAAAGAAACATCTGACAATCATATTTTTTTTAAACAAATTGTAATAGCCGAATTTAAGAAATTAAATAGAAACATAATTATTGCTTTCAATATAATCGGGTTACCATTGAGATAAAAATTGTTAATATAATTGTTATTAACAATAATGTTAATTCATTTGTTATATTTTTCAACACACGTTTCTCATGTGATTTGAAATTTCAGGCTGTTTCAGTAATGAAGGAAACATCACTCACTATAATCTTAGCAGAGCCTCGGTAGTGGACTGTCAGTTTGAATGTTCCAGTTCATCTTATTTTGCAATATCGGTGAGATGTTCTAAAGCATTTGTGACTATAAAATCTTAAAAACATACATTTGGCCAATGAGCTAGAAATAATGAAGATCTTGTGCATAAACTTCAAATGAACCTTCTATATTTTAAAGGACACAGCATGTTCATGCCTTCAAAATGTTACAAGCAGTGGAGACCTGGTAGATCCCAGTCTGTGTAACATTACTTGTGATGGTGCATATTGTGGAGGACAGGACACCATGAATATTTATTATGTCGGTAATGTATTATAGAATGTGACATTTCTTTCTGTTGTTTTATTTACTGATTTCTGTTTATTTGTGTATCCGTAGACTTTTTTAAATACAAAAATAATGAAAGGAATTTCAAATATGTCTAAGACACTATGAATGTATAACTACATGTACCAGTGGTAATCTGCTTTCTGGCTTAGTGAAGCGTAAATGACTTCGGAAATTCCTTCCAGATTCAATGAACAAATCTCAAATGTCTCTATTTCAGAACTCTATATAATTACATTTTTTTTTCATTCCAGTAGACAAAGGCTTTTTCGAAAACAAGACAGTTCATAGGAATCCAAATTTTACCTCCTGTTTATCATACCAGTGTTTAGGTCATAGGAATGTTTATCAGGAAGCGGATTGTGATGATAGGTCCATTTCACTGTCAGATTGTAGTAAGTACGGAAAAGTATTTATTAAGTACAAATTACTATTTGATATTATTAATATTCATGTCTGAATATTAGCTTCAAATGTTCATTTGATATCATTCAAAATACTTCAATATCGGTACGTAATGTTTACAGTATAACAATAGCTCTAAGAAATCTTCTTTTTTTAAACAGGTAACTATTTTTCATGCACGTTTGAACCAGGGGAACCCTGTTTTCTTTATCAGGATGACGATGACGATTTTGATTGGACAATACAGAATGTAAAAAAAATCATTTTTTATCATGAAATTATGTTATATTTGTTACTGCCGTTAGACAGGCTATCAAACATAAGTCGATGTTACAGGGATTTCAACAACCTCGCTTCAGGGAAGAAATTCTTAAATTTCAATGTCGTTATAATGATCTAATACAGTAAACCATGGGTCATATTTTGGCTGACATGCCTATGTTTTTGTACTTAAATTTACTGAGGAATGTTCCGTCTACTTCATCATTATATAAGACGGATGAAACTTACTCCTTCTAGGCTCCTGATCTCACCTCTGGAACTCCTAGATGTCCTTGTTTTGCCCTGTATACATATATTATTATATATAGTTTTTATGAGATCGATCACTGCATGCTTGCTATATTCATCTTTTATCTCGTATACCTTGGAGTGCATGGAATGATTTCTTTGACAATCAAAGCATTAATTTTTCTCTTTTTAAGCCCCAGTAATCGAAAATTCGGGGTTATATAGTTTTTGACCTGTCCTTCCATCTGTCTATCTGTTTGTCTGTCTGTTTATCCGCAAAAACTTTGACCTTGCCACTAACTTTTGAGTGTATAAAGCTTTGGTTTTCATATTTCACAGGTGTATTTCTTGTGATAAGACCTTTCTTTGGGTACCATCAAATTTGACCTCTTGATCTTGGAGTTTGGCCCACTTTTAAAAAATATTACCAAATTTTAATCTATGCCATAACTTTCGAACATTTTGTGTCGCCATTGTGGCGCAGTGGTCAGAGCGTCTGCTCTAGAGTCGCGAAGTAAGGAGTTGATCCTTACGTCGCTGGTTTCTGCAAAGTAACATTCCGACAACACTTTTCTTTAAAACCATTTTATCTTACCCAATGATCAAAGATTTTATTAAAATCTGAATATAAGATATACATGTTTATGCTCCGTTTTTTCCCTTCTAGAACTTTTCTCATATATTTTCAAGATTTTAAATCAAAGTCAAGACACAATTGGAATAGGGGGTTAGTTGGTTGATAATCCTTGTTGGTGGTTGGCTGCAAATTTTAGACCTCTACGGGCGTTGTAGAGTAGGATTTCCTCCACAGCAAGCTTTCCCCCCGGAAATTGTACTCTAGAGTAGGATTTCCCCCCGAGGGGAAATCTCACACCAGAGCCAAATTCCCCCCACTTTCATTCTCAGAGTAGGATTTCCCCCTCGTTATAGAGTCAATATAAACTGCAGCCGCAATATTGTTGTGAAAAAAAGATAAAATACAAACTGGCTTTTAAAAGGTACGAGTAAATGTATGTTTTTACATGTATAACAAGTTTCTGGGAGTATTGCATTAGCAATACTTGTCCCCTACCGGCAAGTTTAATGTAGTTAAAAATTGAAAAGTAAATTTCATTAAAAAGAAACAATTTGCAAACTTGAGATTAACCTACCAAAAATTCGCTCTCAATATCTCCAATCGTTTAGAAAAACATTGCGGAAAACACTTAAAAATTGGAAAGGTCGTTATTCCTTAAAATTGAAGCGAAACGAAATGCAACTTGAACGTTAACTCATCAAGATGATTATACTCCTTTACCAAAAATCAGCGCAATGTCTTTAAGCAATTAGAAAAAAGTGTGGAAAAACCATTTGGGACGCAGACAGAAGGACAGCTAGACGGATGGACAGACGCAGAAGAAACTTAAAATCCTCTCCAGTTTCATAAATGTATTTGATTTAAAAATGGTTTGACGGTACGTAGCCATGAAAAATCGGATTTAAAATTTTCATGTTCATTTTCGTATATGTATGTTCAGTACATCGGGTCACCATTTTGAAAAAGGGACACTTGTAGCAATGTGCCAACCATTCCTCCTCAAAAAAAGTACAGCAATTATATTTCATTGGGGGAAAAATTGGCTCTGGGGGAAATCGCACTCTGAAACTACTATACAGAGTAGGATCCCCCCCCCGGAAAATTGACTCTGGTGTGGTATTTCTGTAGGTGAAATCCTACTCTAGAGCAAGTTCTCCGGGGGGAAAGATTTTTTGGGGGAAATCCTATTCTACAAGATCGGTACTACAGCTCCTATAGGGAAGTGATGAATCTTATTCATGTCAGCGCCTTCTGTGACACAGGACCTCGGTTTATGGAATCGCAAAGACGACAAAGAAAAAATATCACTGAATACGAATTAAATTCTAGAATGCCGCTTAGTTGTCAGTTTTTAAAGAAAATAATGAGTGCCACAAGGAGTATATGAAAACACTTTAATAGTGTTTAACCAAAATAGATTGATTTTAATGTCGTCTCTTTTAAAACTATTTGAAAACATTTTTCTTCTGATGGATGAAGTAGTCTTCTGTGATGTCATAAGTCTACTGTGTTTTTCTGAAAGTTCCGTGGAGTGTTTAAGTATCCAAATTCCCTTAATATCATCATCTTCATTAGAAAGGGAACTAAAGATATATAAAGTTGAATTATTAATTATTGAAATAAACTAAGTTCTTCAAAATGTAATTTTAAAAATGAGCCTTATAAAAAATGATATGTTATTACCTGCTTTGTCGACGGAGGACGGTGCATATTTATCGTGTAAACTATGTTCTTTTTTCTCTTCTGAATTATCGAAGACATAAGGTATTTTTTATTTCCCTCAACAGTTTAATTCGAAATTTCAACATTCATATTTGTCGCAATTCGAAGACTGAGGTCAATTGGAAGAAATGGTGCCATCTACTGTAACAGTACTTTGACCCGACCTCAATTTTGAATTCCCAAAATTTCATTTTCATTTCACAGATTATTAATATTTGAAATCTATTTTATTATTAGTCATTTTGCACTGTTTATATTCAATTTGTTTTTTGTTTGTTTTTTATGGTCTTGTCGACAGTAAAATAAGTTTGTTATTATTTAGAATAGTCGTAAGAAATTGATATAAAGATTATAAACATACATACTGATATATTACTTGTAAATGGAAAATTGAACAAATTTGAGGCCAAAGTAATGTCGAATGCATATGTCATACTGAATTGACAACAAATTATGCTCTTTACCAGATCATGACAAAGAACAACGTGGATTTGACAGGGAATGGTCACTCCTCAATGCACTTGATCTAACCTCTGGTGTTCTAAAGGCCTGTGTTTTCACTGTTTATATGTATGATGTCAATGGACTTTTCATCATAAATATCTACTAGTATCTTCAAATTCCGTTCTATCTTTTTTTTCCCTCACCCCTAGATATTACTAAATAGACTTAAAATAAGAATTAAGTAATATTTAGGTATAACATATATAACATAAGTTTAAAGCACAGAGTTAGAGGAAGACAACACTCATCAAGAGAAGTTTTGAAATGTATGTTACACTCAAAATATATGACACCTTTTACTTCATAAAAATTTAAGTGTTAAAATTTATCAAGTAGTCATTACAGATGCGAAAAAGACCAAGTGTCTTCAACAAGGAAGCTGAAAGGAAGTTAACCTTCTCGACCTCAATACTGCACTTAAGGTTAGCAGCCCATCTCATTGGATAGTTTGTTAAGATGACACACGCTAAAAAGTTTTATAGAGGAATCCAATGTATGTATCCCGAAAGGGAGCAAGAGATATTGCTCTTTAATACTTAAGTTTTTAATGGAAAGGTAATACTTTAAAAGGAACAAAAGTTATGTAAATTGTTGTTAACTTAAAAGATAAATCACAGTAAATACTGGTAAATTATCAGGAAATGATTTAAGTTCACATGTTTTAAATAAGATATAAGTTTTTTGTACTTTATGCAACAAAAACGAAAACTGCCTTGAAGTATTATGTGAAAGGCCAATTTATTTTCAAAACTATAACTATGTTTTAATAAGATCGAAAAATTAAGTTGAAAAATGTATTGCAATTTTTCACTCTATGAAATAGTGCTTAAAGAAGGAACAATATGCAACGTTAAATTTTTTTTCTTCATTTTCTAATTTGACCCTTGTAGGCTTTCGTACAAAAGCCTTCTCATTAAACAAATATTTTATGAAATAAAACAAAATTTGACAAGAGTCACTGAAAAAGAAGTTGATCTTGACGTCGCAGATTCGAATCTGAATGTGGGACATAAAGACACAGAGAGGCCCCTCACTGCTCAATTGCATAGAGTGCCGAGCATAGGTCAAAATTTCAAGCTCTCCATCGATAAGGAATCTATAAGAACATTTCGGATAATGGAAAAAATAATCATAAACATTTCGTCTATTGTCTTTTTGAAGGACTTTGCAAATCTTATTTATTGCATCAGCGTAAATGTATTATTTTTTTATTCAAGACATTTTATGACTGTAAAGTAACCTTTTTCTTTCATGTATGTACGTGTATCTACCATGATCAACCCTATACAGGAGTGACAAACATTGTTTAAAACAGACGTGCGTATATACAAATTTATTTTTATATAGCAGTGCTCGAATTCGGCTGACTCACTACGTCAAGTGTGTCTAAATGGCGAACATGAAAATAAAATAAACGTACAAAAGGCGAATAATAAAATGAATAATATAAATGTTGTGCGCAAAGTACATAGGAGTAGGGGCCCTCTTTTACATGTACAAACAAAGAGGGCTTAACGAAATAATAAAAGTTATTTGTATAAAGTATCGATACCTACTTATACTAAGTCCTCTTCGTGCTTTGAGCACATAAGGTCTACACCGAGGAACTTTATCTCCTTCTGTCTGCTGACACTGACTGTACCATGCCCCAAGTCCATCTTCTTTTTCTATTGATCGTCTTCACGTCTCCTTTGGTTGCCCACTGTTTCTCTTTCCTTGAGTCCATCTAAGGCTACCCTTGGTTTATCTGATGATTTCATTCTCATGACATGGCCAATTCATTTCCATCGTTTCTCTTTAATCTGGTCAGATATGGCTGCTGTATGCGTTTATTCATACCGCTCCTCACTGCTGATCTTGTTCGGCCAGACTATCTTGTTTGGAAGGTATCTAGTTTTTGAGTGATGTTGTTTGTTATCTTCCATGACAGAGTTCCATAAAGGAGAACTCCATAAAGTATTGATAGGGTGTGATGAATTTGCATGCATAAACAGAAAAGAATATTTGTTTAAGCTTGAATTGTGCATACGATATAGAAGTATATTTTGACAAAAATCACAATACAAATGTATTTTGCAATTAAAACATATAGCCACGTTTATAATATAAGTTTGATTCAAAATGAAATGCCAGGAAGTTTTTTAAGGTTAACGTTGCATATTGTTCCTTCTTTAAGCACTATTTCATAGAGTGAAAAATTGCAATACATTTTTCAACAACACAAATTTTCCCAAACACATTTTTTTATCACAGATTTTTACCATAGCTATTCCAGTTTTAAACTTTTAAAGAAAATCATCCGAATCATAAGGATCTATTAAAGGAATCACACAGACTTGCACATAGGCATATTTTTCATGAAGCGCTAGCGCGCTTCATGAAATATGCCTACGTGACAAGTCTGTGTGATTCACACACCAATAACTCACACTAAACTGAAAAACATTCCTTATATTTACATTTTACCTGTTTCGAGGCAACTGAAATATACTCAATATTTGAATTTCTCACTGTTGCTTGGAAAACTAGTCACAAATGTGTGAACTTCTGATCCTGGACCCCCTGTTAGACTACTCATAGGGATTGTTTTGGGCACGCCCCCCGTATCGTTAGGGATCTCCTCCCTGGAACTGGATCCCTGGGATTAGCTGCCCTCTGTGGACCCTGATTTCCCCACAAATATCTGGGTTAGTTGGCTTAATTGGGTCTGAACCTCTGTCAACCAGGTCGCAACCCGATCATTGCTTGGTACAGACCCCAAGCCTGGGTGCGGTTCACCCCCCGTGGCCCCCCTCTCAGGGGTTGTATTCATACTTGGCCTTTCCGTCTTCCCCGGGGTGAGGGACATATCTACCTCCCCAATTACAGTGCTGTCCTCACTCCATCTGACACCTGGCGTACTAAACACTGGTGGTCTAAAGGGGGTTATCAGACCGAATAACTGACCCACCCTGTTAGGTTGAGAGTCCTCCTGTGTGTTGATATCCTGCCCTGGGGCCCCTACCAAACCATCCGGCTTAGTTTCCCCGCCCCCTGGACACCCCTGCCACTCATAAATACGGGACTCCCCCTACCCAGACCAGAGGACCATCGCTGTTCACTCATACTCATTTAAACAAGCACCCTTAACCACTCAGATACCAGACTGCGACTGTAATATATCACGAAGGGCCTAGCACAATATCAGGTCAACAGAGAACCCAGTAAATTGAAATCACATATATTATCTTACATAAATTTGACTAGAACTTCCATAACTTACCCTAACCAGAAGTCTCTGACGAGACTGAAGCTCTACTGGTTTGTACTTATAGCAAAGGAAGAGGAAGGAACTTAAGCAGTTGGGAATTGAAACTTTACAACAGCAATAAATAAAATAATGATCCTTGAATAATTTTCTTTACGTTCTTAGTGTAGTCTACTTGCATGCCACATTATATTATAATCAGACTAAAACTGTATTTGAAGTAGCATTTCGAGAGTAACAGAAATTGCTATTTTTATTATACAAGGTAATAATGTTCATTGAAGTCAAAAACGGATACAAAAAATTATGTACCTTAGTCTAGTCTACTTATGTGCCAAGTTATATCGAAATCATACCAAAACTGTAGGAGGTGTAGCATTTTGAAAGAATTTCACAAAAATTTCTATTTTAGTAACAACGCCAACACCTTTCATCGTACTCAAAAAACGATACACAGAAGTATGTATCTTAGTGTAGTCTACGTGTGTGCCAAGTTATAATGAAATCAGACCAAAACTGTATTTGAAGTAGCATTTTGAGAGAATTTCACAATTTTTATTTTTAGTAACAATGCCAACACCGTTCATCGAAATCATAAAACCGATATACAGAATTATGTATCTTAGTGTAGTCTACTTTTGTGCCAAGTTATATTGAAATCAGACCAAAACTGTAGGAGGAGTAGCATTTTGAAAGAATTTCACAGAAAATTCTATTTTTAGTAACAACGCCAACACCATTCATCGAAATCAAAAACCAATATACAGAAGTATGTATCTTGGTGTAGTCTACTTGTGTGCCAAGTTATATTGAAATCAGACCAAAACTGTAGGAGGAGAAGCATTTTGAAAGAATTTCACAGAAATTTCTATATTTAGTAACAACGCCAACACCGTTCGTCATAATCAAAAACCAATATACAGAAGTTTGTATCTTAGTGTAATCTACTTATATGCCAAGTTATATTGAAATCAGACCAAAACAGTAGGAGGAGTAGCATTTTGAAAGAATTTCACAGAAATTTCTATTTTTAGTAACAACGCCAACACCATTCATTGTAATCAAAAACCAATATACAGAATTATGTATCTTAGTGTAGTCTACTTGTGTGCCAAGTTATATTAAAATCAGATCAAAACTGTAGGAGGAGTAGCATTTTGAAAGAATTGCACAGAAATTTCTATTTTTAGTAACAACGCCAACACCGTTTGTCATAATCAAAAACCAATACACAGAATTATGTATCTTAGTGTAGTCTACTTGTGTACCAAGTTATATTGAAATCAGACCAAAACTGTAGGAGGAGTAGCATTTTGAAAGAATTTTACAGAAAATTCTCTTTTTAGTAACAATGCCAACACCGTTCATCGAAATCAAAAACCGATACACAGAATTATGTATCTTAGTGTAGTCTACTTGTGTGACAAGTTATATTGAAATCAGACCAAAACTGTAGGAGAAGTAGCATTTTGAAAGAATTCCACAGAAATTTCTATTTTTAGTAACAACGCCAACATTGTTCGTTGAAATCAAAAACCGATACACAGAATTATGTATCTTAGTGTAGTCTACTTATATGCCAAGTTATACTGAAATCAGATCCAAACTGTAGGAGGAGTAGCATTTTGAAAAATTGTTTACAGACAGACGGACGGACGACGGACGTATTACTATCGCATAAGCTCTTCTGGTCTCTGACCAGTAGCGCTAAAAATCAAAAACCGATACACAGAATTATGTATCTTAGTGTAGTTTACTTGTGTGCCAGGATATATTAAAATCAGACTGTAGGATGAGCAGCATTTTGAATGTATTTCACAGAAATTTCTATTTTTAGTATCCACGGCAACACCGTTCATCGAAATGAAAAACCCATACACAGAATTATGTACCTTAGTGTAGTCTATTTGTGTACGAAGTTAAATTGAAATCAGATCATGAAAATATTTCACAGAAATTTATATTTTTAGTAACCACGGCGACACCGTTCATCGAAATCAAAAACCGATATATAAAATTATGTATCTTAGTGTAGTCTACTTGTGTACCAAGTTATATTGAAATCAGATCAAAACTGTAGGAGGAGTAGCATTTTAAATGTATTTCAGAGAAATTTCTATTTTTAGTAACCATGGCGACACTGTTCATCGAAATCAAAAACTAATAAACAGAATTATGTATCTTAGTGTTATCTACTTGTGTACCAAGTTATATTGAAATCAGACCAAAACTGTAGGAGGAGTAGCATTTTGAATGTATTTCACAGAAATTTCTATTTTTAGTGACCACGGCGACACCGCTCATCGAAATCAAAAACCGATACACAGAATTATGGGCTAATTGTATTCGGCGCGTGAGCGCGCTCGCGCAACAGATTTTGTTTATAGAATTTATCGCTTATATGCATCGGGCTCGATATTTAATTTGCTATTCCTCTTCTAATCAAAGTACTGTAAGTACTGATAGGAGTTGATTTTAATGACGGTTTCGATAAAATTTAATGTTTGACACTTTGTTCACAACTTTTCAAATTATGTTCGTTTATACTTCATACATGTTCATAAGGAAGTTTCTGAAAATTAAATAAAAAAGAAAATGACACGATTCTACAGAGTCAGAAAAGGTAAGATTTGTTTTGATCGCACCATACCATTAGAATGATATGTGCAAGCTTTTTTCTATGTTCAATTTTTTCATAAAACAAATAAGGTATTTTTCTGACCAAAAGTTTGTTTAAAAGGGCTATATTAGCAAAGCAACTGCTGTATCTAAAGCTACCCCCCCCCCCCCATCCTGAAATAAAGTCAAGTTAAATTTTAGTAGCAGTATTATTTTTAAACATAAGAAGGAATTTTTTTTCAAACACTGATACCAATGCATGGCAGCTTATTGCCATGAAAATCAAGTCTTAAAAAGGAGGTTACACTCTAGAGTCTTTGGTGATAACGCAATACTAGTAAATTTTAATTTGTCACATTGGCCTCGGAAGCAAATTGAAAGTGTGTGTGTGGGGAGGGGTTGGGTGTGGGGTAAATGT
>PRKT01000226.1:473169-511713 GCA_003671525.1 Saccostrea glomerata | reverse complement strand
AATAATCTCTCTCTCTCTCTCTCTCTCTCTCTCTCTCTCTCTCTCTCTAACATATACTAACTTACCTGAATGTCCGCTGTGTGTCCCTTCGCAAAATATAATCAAAAATATTGTGTAAAACATTATTACTTTTAAAAATACCAAAAAAGGATCAACAGCCATTCACTTGGAAAAAATGTTCTTTTTACACAGTCTTTTGAAATTTAAAATGTTTTCCTTCAGTAACGTATGGGTTTTAAAGAAGCCACTTCACACTTTTCAAGTTTCCAGTCACATTAAAACAAAAAACAGAAATTAAAATCACCAGTGAATGAAAACTCTCCTGAAATATACACTTTTTCACTTAGCTACAGGTAACACTTGTCAAGGGAATTCCCCTTCTCCGTTTTTTAACTTCATAAAATGAATGGTAGCGTTAATTGTTTTACAGATTAGAAACGTGACCACAGACTATTTACAGCATTGTTTTATATGAACCTATCTATCATAGTTACTTAAAGTATGGACATCGTCGTGTTAAGAATCATCTTCCGTGCTCACGGGAAACCTGTCCTTCTTTATTAATGACAAATACATCCACGTATTAGCAATTTGAAGTTCATTCTAATGTGTCTAAACCATTTATTAATTTTTTTGTACGGAGGTATTGGATCGAATATAATGGTTTATGGGAGTCTAGCAATATTTACAAAATATAAATCTGAATAATCCAATAAAAAATTAAAGGGCTGAAAATAAATGTCTAGTTTCAATACACTTATACAACTTCGTATAGTTAGGATTTTTACTGAAACTCGTAAAACAGTGACACTTTTCACCAAAAAAAAAATCTTAGATTTAAGATAAAATGTTGACATCTCCGTGATTATTTGTTACATATATATTTTCATAAATATTTTTACTAAATATTTTTTCTAAGTAACTTAGTGTAACAGAAATTTAAGGTTTTTTAAATGTCCTACTATAGCTTAGATAATTGTTAAGGAATGTGATATTTTTTGTCTTAATCGTAATATTTTTTGTTAAAAGGACACCAAATTGTTTATTGTTAAGAATGGACCAGAAATGTCACTTGATTCAACCAATTTGAAAAAAAAATACTTATTTAGCTCACTTTTTTATTAATATAATTAAATATTTAACATTCATCATTATATCGAAGTCATGTACAATATTAAATGTATTTCAAATGCTAAATAAACTATGTTTACCGAGAAAAAAAAATCACAATTGCCTTTCTAGACAGGTTAAGAAGAAGGTGGCACAAAAGCGTGAAAGACTTAAAATTAACAAATATATATTCGTTTATTTTTCTTTAAAGAATCTTGATAAACAAGGGGATAGGAGAAAGTGTTCGTGTACGTGCGTCCTGTACTTGAATTTCAGGATGTGACCACTCATGTAGACAGTATGACTATGGACAACAAAACAAAAATCAGTATTACAAATCAAATTCACGATACCACTGGGTGACAGGTACAAAAGACCATTGTGCAACTTAATGGAATTCTGTGTTAGTTGTTTTAGATAAGATAGATGTTTTGCAACATTAGCTTTCCTTGTCCAAGATTGAAGTGAACCATTAATTCGGAGCACAATTCATGGTACAGCTATTTACAAATCGTACAAATAAACTTTTATTGCAAAAATTAATTTTAATATCCTTTTCAATCTTTGATTAGGAAAAAAGTTTTTTTACTGGCACACTGTCACCGTAAACTGATCTAAGGTATAAATGTACTGCATAGATGGAGATGTATCAAGAAACATCTGGCATTTCAAATTAATTTCTTTCATTTTCAGTAGTGAAAGGTACAAAAGTACGAAAGCCTACAAGGGTCAAATTAGAAAATAAAGAAAAAAAATTAAGTCGTTAAAACGACTTTTTATCTCGTTATTACGACTTTTTATCTCGTAATAACGACTTTTTAAAGTCGTAATAACGACTTTTTATCTCGTAATAACGACTTATTATCTCGTTATTACGACTTTCTTAAGTCGTTATAACGACTCTTCATTTATTTATTTATTTTTCATTTTAAACCGCTAAATTGAAGACATTAGTGTTGCGCATCGCAGAAATCATTTCAAAATATTATATATGATACATAAGCGCGTGTCGAAAGCAAACTAAAAGGGGGAGGGGGGCTAAACCAACAAAAAATGTTTGGGGGCTACTCAGTAAGCCCCAATTATCAATGCCTATGAAGACTATATTATGTATTTCTTTGCAAAAAAGGGGTTTAAATTGTTGTTAAAATGTACTTTTACATTCCTCGTTCACAGAAAAAACTTTCAGAATATCAACGTGAAAGTCTATGCTATATATAACCAAATTACTATATATTGTCAAATTCTTTCCGTGCCAGATTTAAATCAAACTACCACATCACTCTTATTTGGCTATATTGCAACAAAAAGGGTTGGGGGCAATGAACTTTTTTATCAGCAGAAAGGTCATGTTTAAGAAAATGATGGGGAAACCTCCACCCCCACCCCCCGCAACGTGATTAATAAGCAGATAATACTCATTTCCTTTTTTCAGTTTGATGTATAATATAAACTTCACAAGGTGGTCATATGTTTCCGTAATACGGAAAGGTCAAAAATAGCAAACAATTGAAAATAATCTTACTAAAGAAAGTCGTAATAACGAGACAAAAAGTCGTTATTACGACTTAATAAAGTCGTTATTACGAGATAAAAAGTCGTTATTACGAGATAAAAAGTCGTTATTACGACTTAAGAAAGTCGTTATTACGAGATAAAAAGTCGTTATTACGAGAAAAAAAGTCGTTATTACGACTTAAGAAAGTCGTAATAACGAGATAAAAAGTCGTTATTACGACTTAAGAAAGTCGTAATAACGAGATAAAAAGTCGTTATTACGAGATAAAAGTCGTTATTACGACTTAAGAAAGTCGTTATAACGAGATAAAAAGTCGTTATTACGAGATAAAAAGTCGTCATAACGAGATAAAAAGTCGTTATTACGACTTAATTTTTTTCTTCATTTTCTAATTTGACCCTTGTAGGCTTTCGTACAAAAGCCTTCTCATTAAACAAATATTTTATGAAATAAAACAAAATTTGACAAGAGTCACTGAAAAAGAAGTTGATCTTGACGTCGCAGATTCGAATCTGAATGTGGGACATAAAGACACAGAGAGGCCCCTCACTGCTCAATTGCATAGAGTGCCGAGCATAGGTCAAAATTTCAAGCTCTCCATCGATAAGGAATCTATAAGAACATTTCGGATAATGGAAAAAATAATCATAAACATTTCGTCTATTGTCTTTTTGAAGGACTTTGCAAATCTTATTTATTGCATCAGCGTAAATGTATTATTTTTTTATTCAAGACATTTTATGACTGTAAAGTAACCTTTTTCTTTCATGTATGTACGTGTATCTACCATGATCAACCCTATACAGGAGTGACAAACATTGTTTAAAACAGACGTGCGTATATACAAATTTATTTTTATATAGCAGTGCTCGAATTCGGCTGACTCACTACGTCAAGTGTGTCTAAATGGCGAACATGAAAATAAAATAAACGTACAAAAGGCGAATAATAAAATGAATAATATAAATGTTGTGCGCAAAGTACATAGGAGTAGGGGCCCTCTTTTACATGTACAAACAAAGAGGGCTTAACGAAATAATAAAAGTTATTTGTATAAAGTATCGATACCTACTTATACTAAGTCCTCTTCGTGCTTTGAGCACATAAGGTCTACACCGAGGAACTTTATCTCCTTCTGTCTGCTGACACTGACTGTACCATGCCCCAAGTCCATCTTCTTTTTCTATTGATCGTCTTCACGTCTCCTTTGGTTGCCCACTGTTTCTCTTTCCTTGAGTCCATCTAAGGCTACCCTTGGTTTATCTGATGATTTCATTCTCATGACATGGCCAATTCATTTCCATCGTTTCTCTTTAATCTGGTCAGATATGGCTGCTGTATGCGTTTATTCATACCGCTCCTCACTGCTGATCTTGTTCGGCCAGACTATCTTGTTTGGAAGGTATCTAGTTTTTGAGTGATGTTGTTTGTTATCTTCCATGACAGAGTTCCATAAAGGAGAACTCCATAAAGTATTGATAGGGTGTGATGAATTTGCATGCATAAACAGAAAAGAATATTTGTTTAAGCTTGAATTGTGCATACGATATAGAAGTATATTTTGACAAAAATCACAATACAAATGTATTTTGCAATTAAAACATATAGCCACGTTTATAATATAAGTTTGATTCAAAATGAAATGCCAGGAAGTTTTTTAAGGTTAACGTTGCATATTGTTCCTTCTTTAAGCACTATTTCATAGAGTGAAAAATTGCAATACATTTTTCAACTTAATTTTTCGATCTTATTAAAACATAGTTATAGTTTTGAAAATAAATTGGCCTTTCACATAATACTTCAAGGCAGTTTTCGTTTTTGTTGCATAAAGTACAAAAAACTTATATCTTATTTAAAACATGTGAACTTAAATCATTTCCTGATAATTTACCAGTATTTACTGTGATTTATCTTTTAAGTTAACAACAATTTACATAACTTTTGTTCCTTTTAAAGTATTACCTTTCCATTAAAAACTTAAGTATTAAAGAGCAATATCTCTTGCTCCCTTTCGGGATACATACATTGGATTCCTCTATAAAACTTTTTAGCGTGTGTCATCTTAACAAACTATCCAATGAGATGGGCTGCTAACCTTAAGTGCAGTATTGAGGTCGAGAAGGTTAACTTCCTTTCAGCTTCCTTGTTGAAGACACTTGGTCTTTTTCGCATCTGTAATGACTACTTGATAAATTTTAACACTTAAATTTTTATGAAGTAAAAGGTGTCATATATTTTGAGTGTAACATACATTTCAAAACTTCTCTTGATGAGTGTTGTCTTCCTCTAACTCTGTGCTTTAAACTTATGTTATATATGTTATACCTAAATATTACTTAATTCTTATTTTAAGTCTATTTAGTAATATCTAGGGGTGAGGGAAAAAAAAGATAGAACGGAATTTGAAGATACTAGTAGATATTTATGATGAAAAGTCCATTGACATCATACATATAAACAGTGAAAACACAGGCCTTTAGAACACCAGAGGTTAGATCAAGTGCATTGAGGAGTGACCATTCCCTGTCAAATCCACGTTGTTCTTTGTCATGATCTGGTAAAGAGCATAATTTGTTGTCAATTCAGTATGACATATGCATTCGACATTACTTTGGCCTCAAATTTGTTCAATTTTCCATTTACAAGTAATATATCAGTATGTATGTTTATAATCTTTATATCAATTTCTTACGACTATTCTAAATAATAACAAACTTATTTTACTGTCGACAAGACCATAAAAAACAAACAAAAAACAAATTGAATATAAACAGTGCAAAATGACTAATAATAAAATAGATTTCAAATATTAATAATCTGTGAAATGAAAATGAAATTTTGGGAATTCAAAATTGAGGTCGGGTCAAAGTACTGTTACAGTAGATGGCACCATTTCTTCCAATTGACCTCAGTCTTCGAATTGCGACAAATATGAATGTTGAAATTTCGAATTAAACTGTTGAGGGAAATAAAAAATACCTTATGTCTTCGATAATTCAGAAGAGAAAAAAGAACATAGTTTACACGATAAATATGCACCGTCCTCCGTCGACAAAGCAGGTAATAACATATCATTTTTTATAAGGCTCATTTTTAAAATTACATTTTGAAGAACTTAGTTTATTTCAATAATTAATAATTCAACTTTATATATCTTTAGTTCCCTTTCTAATGAAGATGATGATATTAAGGGAATTTGGATACTTAAACACTCCACGGAACTTTCAGAAAAACACAGTAGACTTATGACATCACAGAAGACTACTTCAATAAAGATGGAACTAACCAATTTATATCCCGGTTCTTTCTCATTGATCATCTGCAATCTTATTATATTAATATACATTCTGATTATACAATCAAGAACTCTAATGTAGATATTCAAAATAAATTTTAAAGCTAGTTTAATTTAATTGGGTCCTATTTGTGCTCCATCTTATCAGACAGCTTTTTGCCTGCCTGGGAAGCAGTATTTATTTCTATGGGACAAGAAAAGTCATTTGCTATGGCTTTAATTCGACAGATGCGTGTATCGGCAACGTTTTAACAAGTTTCATTTCCATTCCTGTGCTGATTTCATATATCATACTGAACTCCAAATTAAAAAAAACACCTCAAAATTTGACGCATTTTTCCTTATACTAGTATTTGGATGTATTGCTGGAAAGAAAAACATTGATGGCAGACTGACAACGAAACTATATGACGACTGAAGCATTTCTACCGTCATTATTTTTATATTTATGTTGCATTATTTTCTCACTCAACTGCATATAGCATTTATCTCCCAGTTTATTGAATACACAAGAGCTTGTCTTATGTATGAACAATTTCTAAAAGTAAACATTTTATTGACAAGTAAGTTGATCATACAAGGATAATTTGGATCTCAATTTAAGTCAACAAATCTAAAATCTAAAATTAAATAACGATTTTTGATAGGTGTCAAGTAGTCACGAAGTACAAAAAAGAAATGGAGCGATGATTGATTGATTGTATATTGTTTAACGTCCCTCTTGAGAATTTTTCACTCATATGGAGACGTCACCGTATGCCGGTGAAGGGCTTTCAAATTTAGACCTATACTCGGCACTCAGGGCCATTGAGCAGTGAGGGTTCTTTATCGTGCCAGCGCCTACCGTGACACGGGACCTACGTTTTTAAGGTCATATCCGAAAGACTCGTGACTTTCACTTCTGATGCCGAGCGCTTGGCGAAGGAACAGTCGCTACCTATTTTTACGTCTTAGGTTTGACGCGGCGTCGGGAACGAGAATCGAACCCGGACCTCCCGATCACGAAGCGAACGCTGGAGCGATGAGAAAAGATCATTCTATCGCCGACGCAAACATTTGTTGATGAATGAAGAGGGACGTTTGTATAACGGAACAGGGGTGAAAATCATTTCAAATCGTGTCTTTAAGGACAGTGAAAGAGCAGAATGAAACAAAACTGAGAATAATCGCAGACCAAAATGTAAAAACATTGACTCGATTGTCTAAATAGCTGTAATTAAATAGTCCTAACACAAGGTTTATAAAATGCAACGAATCTTTTACCAAGAGAGAATTATAAGTTTAAGCAGGGGATCACAATTCTAAAATATATTTTGGATAGACAGGGCTTGCACTCAACTACTAAGAACTGCGGTGTTATGATGCGGACATTTTAATACAAGCATTAAAAGAACGGACAAAGATCTCGAGCGTTCGAAAAAATTGAGCTTTTTCTAGGCTTTGCAACAGGGATAATGTTGGAGCACATTCAGTCGACCTGATTGGGTAGCAAAAATTAACGGAAGTGATTCTTTGTTAGACAACCAGAGTTATATATAAAGTTAAAAATCTAGCGAGATTCTGTTGTTTTCAAAGTTATTTATTAATATAAGAACTAACAAAGTGAGGAAAAATAAAATGATCGATTCCTTGACATTGCTTGTGGAGTCGAATGTTAACTGCTCATGTCTTTTTTGCAAATTGATAGGCAATTATTTTAACACTGAATTTTCCATTGATTTTGTTTTCGATTACCCTATACCCGGTAGGTTGTGGTCAGTCTGTAGAGGATGGCTACTCCTCAATGGTACCTGATCCCATCTCTGTTTTAGAGGTCAGTGTTAGCTCTGCTAGTAGTTTGTATTGTTTGAATGGACTTTAAGATTGACCTCTACTCTTTATTATATTTCATTTTTAAAAAGTTATACTTACGTAAAGTTGTTAGTTCACGATTACAGTGTCATGGATCTCCTCTTAGTAAAACACCAGTGTCGAGTGTCTAAAAGAAAACAAAGTACTCATAATATTTCACTTGAACTTAAGTTTACATTTTTTACGAGAACTCTTTAAGCAATTTTCATCGCGTAGAAAGTTCTCAAAATACACACTTCGTTTAAGCAGGAAAGTCAAAGTATGCAGTAAAACAACTTCTGGATTACCATCTTACACTTGACACAAGCACAGTCAAGTTAACTAAAACTACACCTTTCTTTAAATTTCATGTGAATTAAAAGTTTCTATATGTTCATATTTGGTGATCAGATGTATTGAATTATATAACAAAATGGACAACATTTATTGTAGGTTTTTCTTCGTCTGGCTGTTACTCGCTGGTCATCTTATCAGTTGTCAGCAGATGTACGCATCTATTCATAATGATTTAGATATACTTGACCAAGCCTTAAAGGAACAAATACTAAGCCTCGCCAGGGAATCTATGGTAGAAGGTTTCGTTAAACTTGGCAGCGATCTCGAAAAGAAGTTTGAGGATCTAGGAATCGATTTCAGACATAGGGTTGCCGAACTCAGTGGGGAAATTCATGACTTAAAGGAAAATTTAATAAGACAGGGATTTAAGCTAGAAAAACAGTCAGCAAGTTTCACTTATCCTAGTGAGGAGAGTCCTCCGTTGTCATCAAAATTAGATTCTTTGGAAGAAAAAATAGAATAACTAACCAGAAGTCTCTGTCGAGACTGAAGCTCTACTGGTTTGAACTTATAGCAAAGGAAGAGAAAGTACTTAAGCAGCTGGGATTTAAAACTTTATAAACAGCATTAAATAGAATAATGATCGTTGATAAAGTCTCTTTATGTTCTTAGTGTAGTCTACTTGTGTACCAAGTAATACTGAAATCAGACAAAAACTGTAGGAGGAGTAGCATTTTGAAACAATTTCACAGATATTTCTATTTTTAGTAACCACGGCAACACCGTTCATCGAAATCAAAAACCGATGCACAAAATTATGTATCTTAGTGTAGTCTACTTGTGTGCCAAGTTAAATTGAAATCAGACCAAAACTGTAGGAGGAGTAGCATTCTGAAACAATTTTACAGAAATTTCTATTTTTAGTAACCACGGCAACATCATTCATCAAAATCAAAATCCGATATACAGAATTATGTATCTTAGTGTATAGTCTACTTGTGTGCCAAGTTATACTGTAATCAGACCAAAACTGTAGGAGGAGTAGCATTTTGAAAGAATTTCACAGAAATTTCTATTTTTAGTAACCACGGCAACACCGCTCATCGAAATCAAAAACCGATACACAGAATTATGTATCTTATTGTATTCTACTTGTTTGCCAACTTATACTGAAATCAGATCAAAACTGTAGGAGGAGTAGCATTTTGAAAGAATTTCACAGAAATTTCTATTTTTAGTAACCACAGCAACACCAGTCATCGAAATCAAAAACCGTTACACAGAATTATGTACTTAAGTGTAGTCTACTTGTGTGCCAAGTTATACTGAAATCAGACCAAAACTGTAGGAGGAGTAGCATTCTGAAACAATTTTACAGAAATTTCTATTTTTAGTAACCACGGCAACACCGTTCATCGAAATCAAAAACCGATACACAGAATTATGTATCTTAGTGTAGTCTACTTGTGTGCCAAGTTAAAATGAAATCAAACCAAAACTGTAGGAGGAGTAGCATTTTGCAAGAATTTCACAGAAATTTCTATTTTTAGTAACCACAGCAACACTGTTCATCAAAATCAAAAACCGATATAAAGAATTATGTATCTTAGTGTATTCTACTTGTTTGCCAAGTACTGAAATCAGACCAAGAGTGTAGGAGGAGTAGCATTTTGAAAGAATTTCACAGAAATTTCTATTTTTAGTAACCACGGCAACACCGTTCATCGAAATCAAAAACCGATACACAGAATTATGTATCTTAGTGTAGTCTACTTGTGTGCCAAGTTATATTGAAATTAGACCAAAACTGTAGGAGGAGTAGCATTTTGAAAAATTGTTTACAGACAGACGGACAGACGGACGGACGCCGGACGCATTACTATTGCATAAGCTCTTCTGGTCTCTGACCAGTAGAGCTAAAAATCAGTTAAAGAAAGCAAAGGCGAAACTAAATTGCTGAAACGCAAACTTGATATTCTTGAAAATGAAAATAAGATTTTGTCGACACGACTGGATGCAACACAGATGATTATTATGGAAATGGCTCCATTGTCATTCAATGGAACAAGAAATTCCTATGATTTTTTCTCTGAAGATGTTCTTCAAAAGATTGATTATATGGATAATAAACTTTACAATCTTAATGAAACTTTTTCCAACGCATCTGTTAAAATGTTTGAAGAGATAGGCGCTTTTCAAGCTGAAGTAAGTACACTTAAATAATCAGTTAAAATAGTTAATGTTAGTGTTAACTCAGCTCTAGATAAATCAAACAAAACTGCAGAAGGACTTGCAGGGCTGAAAAAATACGTTATGCTTAATGTGACTGAAAAAATAAATGATACAAGAGGACATTTCTTAAAAGAAATACACACTACGTTGACAGACGTCGATGAAGTGAGAAACTCGAGTAAACTTCTAACAAAATCTATATTTGACCTAAAGCAGCGCGATGGAGAATTGGAAGTTCATGTAAGACGACTAAGCCAAAAAGGGCAAATAATAATAACCAAATTAATTGCCTTAGAAAACGATTACAACATAACAATGTCTGACTTCGTAAATTTCAAACTGAAACAACAAAATATTTCTTCCGAAATGGCGGTTAATATGTTTCAAATTTCAGGAATAAAAGACTCATTGAATGAAACGAAGGAATATATGTTGAACCTTGAAAACAAGGTATTTGAAAATTTAACTGATTTCAAAGCTGAAGTTCAATTGTTCTGCAAAATAGCACATGATAATTTACAATCGAATTTGTCTGAGGCAACAGAATTCAGCAATAGGATCAGAACAGAATTGAGGAACCTTTCATCTGATCATTCGATTCGTATTTTGGAAATACAGGGTTTGAAGCAAAATATCTCTATACTACAGTCGGACACTGAACTTCTGAAGTACAATCAGAATCAAACGAAATCAAATATCAGTGAAATGATGATGCATCTAAAGGAAACAAATGCTAGCATTTCTTCTTTGCTTACCATGAGCGTCTCAATAAATCAGTCAGTGAATGAATGTTTGAAGAAAGCAGATACCTTCAAATCAGCTGTTTCCGATAGCAACTTAAATTTGAAGCGGTTGGAAAACCGCTTTACGGTTATTCAGTCAAACATGTCTCACCTCCAGACTAGCATTGATAAAAATAAACATACGAACGAAAATCAAACATTTTATATTACAAGAATCCTACAAGACAATTCAAACGTGGATAACTCGATTACAGATCTGACGAGAAATCTTTCTGTTGTTAAACAAAGGGAAGAGAGTATGAACATCAAAATGAGGAACTTCAGTCTCGAATGGTCTGCATTTCTAGTGGAAAACAATATTGAAGTAACGGCAATGAAACAGAAAATAAAATCCACAGCTGAGAATTCTGAAGATCTGAAATTTCTTATTGAGGCAACCAATGTATCCTGTGAAACCAATATAAAAGACCTGAAAACATCTCTGAGAAAAGTCCCGATGGACCTTTCTGCAGTTGAAGCTTCGATTTCAAACCTTCAACAGGAATTGAACTCATCCAAAATTTTACAAGACCGTACAAAATATGAAATATACAACATCACAAGCAAAGTACAGGAACTTCAATAAATAATTCAGGTACCGTTTTTATTCATACTTTAATGCATATAAATTACATTGGCTGTTAATAATATATATGATTTCTTACAATTCAAGGTATGGCTGGCAAGATACAAGATGAAGTGGCGTCTTTGTCTGAAGACATCAGTAATCAAGAGAACAGTATGACGCGTATATCTGCGGAAGTGACATCAATCAGAGCTAGTATCGCTTCACTCCAGAACAACCTTAACTTGACCATTGATGTCAATAATGCCCAGAGAGAGACTCTCTCACGTATAAGCAACCAAATAATATCACTAGGTAATATACTGTAAAAACCTATTACATTTTGCTGTGTATTCTTTTTAGCGCCTTTCGCGGAAAGCAGCCTCCGCTAAATCAAGAACATCGCTAAATGCTGTGTGTATATATATATTATTATAACAGTAACTTGATCCGAATGGTCGTATCACGTCGAGTTGACAGGTGCGGATCATCAGATCAAACGAGACGCGAAGCGCCTGTCAACGAGACGTGATACGGCTCTTCGGATCAAGTTACTGTTATAATGATAAATTTATTAAATATCCCCTTATAACTAGCTAAATATAGCAAAATAAAACTTTAGAGATAAATTGTATAATACTTATTCATAAAACAAAGCATAAAAACAAGGGACTCTTAAACGCACAAGAAAAATAACGTCATGTTTTTGCGTACTACGTCATCAGTTTCAGAGAGTGGTGGTATGGATTCAGAAAACCACAGTGTGGTGATCCGGAAAGTCGGATCACGACGTCACGTGATTGCGTTAAATCTACAGTAAAACTGAATGATACACTTCAGGTATATAATAAATATATATTATTATAACAGTTACTTGATCCGAAGGGTCGTATCACGTCGAGTTGACAGGTGCGGATCATCAGATTCAACGAGACGCGAAGCGTCGAGTTTGATATGATGATCCGCGCCTGTCAACGAGACGTGATACGGCTCTTCGGATCAAGTTACTGTTATAATGATAAATTTATTATATAACCCCTTACAACTAGCTAAATACAGCAGAATAAAACTTTAGAGATCAATTGTATAATATTTATCCATAAAACAAAGCATAATTACAAGGGACTATTTAACGCGCAAGAAAAATAACGTCATGTTTTTGCGTACTACGTCATCAGTTTCAGAGAGTGATGATATGGATTCAGAAAACCACAGTGTGGTGATCCGGAAAATCGGATCAAACTCTGTAAAATTAACAGTAACAAAAACAAGGAAATTGATGGGTATATTATAAAAAAGGTTTATGTAACGCACATTCAAAAAGCGCTAAATTAAATCTATACGGAAACCCATTTAGGACCTATCAAAAAATATTTTTGAATTCGTTATAACGACTTTTAGAATTCGTTATAACGAATTTAATTTGTTATAACAGATTTATTGAATTCGTTATGACGAATTTAATATGTTATAACAGATTCATCGAATTTACAATATATCAGAAGATTTTCATTTCTAGTTTTTTTTTCTCTGTTACAACTCTTTGAAAGTTGGTGGAGTTGATTTCTTGAAAATCCTACCGGAATGTGGCAAATCGATAGGTCAAAGATTAAGGAAGCTCAGTCGTAGAGTGCTCGCTCTTTAATCGGAAGGTTTCGTGTGTTAGTATCATAGCCGCGACTGGCCTTATTCAATTGAAAAAATACATATAGGTTAATTGTTCCTTTGCCAAGAGCTCGGCACTCTGAGGTGAAATTTGCAAGTCCTCCAGGTGTGAACCTTACGAAATTAGACTCCGTGTAACGGAAAACGTTGGTACGACTATGCTCAAAGACGCTGAGTACCGACCTAAATTTGAAACCTTTCACCGGTATATGGTGACGTCCCTATTAGTGTGAAAAAAAATCTCAAACTGGACTAAAAACATATACAATCAATCAAATATTTGATATAACTGCATGTATGAAGTTTCTTACTTGCTCATTCTAGTTCCCGTGCGATTGGTCGGTGGGAGTTCTCAGAACCAGGGTCGAGTAGAAGTGTGGTATTCTGGTACCTGGGGGACAGTCTGTGATGATTCTTGGGATGATATGGACGCCAGAGTTGTGTGTAGAATGCTGGGATACTCAGGGTTTTGCTTTTAATTCATTGCCTTCCTTTTCTTTATCCCCAGTTATTCAATTATACAGATACGGCTAAATGGAAGCGTTTTGATGGGACGGCACAATTTTCTTCTACAAATAAACAATTTCACATGTTACAGGTACACGGCCTTTGGGAGTGCTCATTTTGGTGCAGGCTCCGGGACTATCTGGTTGGATGACGTTGGTTGCTCTGGATCTGAAAACTCTATTTTTTTCGTGCAGACATAGCGGAATGGGTACTCATAATTGTGGGCACAGTGAGGACGCTTCCGTTAGATGTACCTGAAGTGAAAGTTTTCCCTCAGTCATATGTACTGGACTCAAATCAAACGTATTTAATGTGCTGTAATGTTATGCCTAGGTCACATTTAAGCCGATGGTCGGGCGACTAAATTTTTCTGGTCTTGTCGGCTGAAAGAACAGGATCGGCCGACACAGTATCGGGCGACACGGAGCAGTCACATTATTTTCTATGAAAACCGATGACTTGGATAGATAACACAAAAAATCTTTTTTCTTTAAAAATCAGCAATATTTTTTCATAGATGTATATTCAGATAGGTGACGTGAGTAATGTTTTTGCAAGGCAAAGTGGCAGAATCTTATAAAATTGTGACTAAATGTAGAAAATGTGTGCAAAATTTGTATGGAATTGCATAAAAACGACAAATGGTGCATATCTAAGCAGCAAAGAAAACTTAAGGTTTCTTTATATCTTAAGGATTAATTATTTATGTTATTTCCGTTCAAAAAATTTATATCAATCCATGCATCAAAGTTTTGTTTGTGTTATGTATCCTTAAAAGGTTAAATATTCACAAGTCGGCCAATCGTCGCCCGATCATCGAGCTCTGAGCTACATTTTGATTTTAACCGTCGGCCGAAATTTTCAACACACTTATTGTCCAACGATGGACGACCGACTTTATAAACTGACCGCCGATGGTCGGACGATGATAGGAGGTTGGTCGACGGATAACTGCAGTTCAAGAAATCGGCCACCGACGCATGAAAAATAATAACTTGGACCGATGGACACAAAATTGGTCGGCCGTAAAAAAAATAGGTCAAAATCGGCCAAGACAACGGCCGATGAACTGACGACTGTCACCCGAAGAATCCCATTTTTGCTTCAAAACCCGTCGGCCGTTGGTCGTTTTTGGAAATGTGACTGGGGTTTTAGTGGTCCCCTCTTCCTGCTAAACTCTTTAACTGTTTATAACTACATGTATGCATAGAACATTGCACGTAAAGGGGAAAGGGGACGATTTCAATCCCAAAGAAGTCCACTGTATATTAATTTTGTAAGATTGATTAATTCTTTTAAGTTTATTTTTCTAACCTCAGATTACATCACATGCATGTATAACTGCTTTTACCATGAAACATTTTTTAAAGGGCTGATATGCCCGATGTATGATTCATTTATTATACGATTCATATTCTGATATAGAAATAATGTAAAATACTCTATAAAATTTTAATGATATGATTGAAAAAAATGTATTAATTGTTTAAATGGGAAAATATATGATACTTCTGAGATTTTCTCTGGAGTTTTATTTGAGATTTCCACAATAGAATTTCATGAACACGGATACACATGTGCAATCCATTATTTATTTTAAAAACACGTTGTTTTAGAGAATATTATGTACACCCAAAAAATATTTTGAATTTTTTAAAATTTATTTCCCTGCCTAAGAGAGAAAACAATAAAATCATTTCCAGTATGAATATTTATTTTTATTGAACTTAAAACTTAAAAACTTTTTAAAGTTTTTTTTAGGTTAAATCCTTTTTATATCTTTTGTGAAAATATACCATTTTACAAACAAACTTTATAGAATATTAACAAACTATTTATTTGTTTGTTAAGAGATAATTACATGTAATAATGACACATTTTATCCAGTTTATTATGATATAAAATATACAGAAATATAATGATAATTTATCATACAAAACAAATGGCAACCGTCTGTTGTGTTTCGTCTGTGATCATGAATTTCACTTCTTTTCAAGAACATCAAGTTAAATTTCCAAACTTGCTGTAAAACATTCTTTGGTAAAGCGGATTCAAGTTTGCTCGCAAAAAGGGTCACATCCCCTTTTAAAAAAGATAATACAAAACTATGAAAATAATTTCAATTTCAATATTTATTTAAACTAAATATTCCAGGTAAGCGTCGAGTGCTTAAAAGCATCATCAGATATATACTGGAAAAAAAAATCTTAAAGTGGTTAGCTTTTAATTTGTCACTTGCATTAGGGAATGAAAAGAATGCGTAAAGAGTCAGAGCAATATAATATCATTATCATATAAAACAATTGGGTAAAATATCTCAGAGCTAAGAAGAATAATGAAATTAAATTATTGGTTATTTCTATTTTGGATTTCATTAATGGTGTTGAATTCAACTATCCCTCATTTTGTATACCAACACCGTTGTATCTTAGTATTTAAATTTCAGTTTGTGGGGTAACTGTATAGCATAAAGTTTCAATCACCGTTCAGTGTCATAAGCTCATAAATATTTGATTAAAAAACTAATTTTTAAAACCCTGCCGCTTAAAATCAAAAGACACAAATTAAATCAACTAATTTTTTTATGGCAAGGTAGAACAAAGGTAAAGTAAATGAAACGTTGGTATTTTTATGCCCCAGATCGAAAGACTCCGGGGGTATATTTTTTGTCCCGACTGTCTATTTGTCTGTCTGTTGTCAACTTTAAACTAGCTCATAACTATTGTGCTGTCAAGGTAAGGCTTTAATATTTGACATGAGTGTTCATTATGACAAGATCATTCCACTGGTACAGAAAGTTTTGACCTAAAGTAGATCATTGGAAATAACTTTTGCACTGTGTTTTCACAAAGTTCTCATGAATTGAGTCATAACACAATTCTATTTTTAAAACAAACAGTTTTCAGTATTTTCACCTTTGATACATATTACAAGTGTATACCACTCAGAATTGTGTTACCATCGGGTAATATAGTGTTTCACAAACAAATCTTGTTTCATAATGTTTTATAGAAAATAATATCTATGTTAAATAGCACAGACGTTGCTTTTAAATGTCAAAGATTTGCTATATGTTTGCAGGATAAATTACTAGTATCTTGATTATTTTGTCAGAAGTCAAGTTCAATAACTCTATTGCAGGCAATATCAAATTCATATCAATTACGGTTCTCAAGAAAGAGGGAGTAAAAGAAGGTAAGACGGACAGACGTCGGGTTAAAAGGTTTCTAAGTATCGCTCTGCTCTGCAGACGACACAAAAATATACATTTTTAAGCACACATATGGCAAGCCCTTTTACTATTTATTCGTGAAATAAAAATTGTCTTTCAATCAGAGAGATATTTCTCTAGCATAGAGAGATATCTATTTAGCTTATAGAGATAATTCTTTGACTAATAGAGATATCTTTATATCTTAAAGAGATATCTCTTTAAACAAAAGAGATATCTCTTTTTGTGAGAGATATTTCTTTTACTTAGAGAGATATCTTTATAAGCTAGAGAGATACTCTTTAAACGAGAGAGATATCTTTTAAAGTTAGAGACATATATCTTCAACTAGGTTAAAAGAGATATTGTTCTAAGCTAAAGAGATATCTCTTTTAATGAAAGAGATATCTCTTTTCCAGTGATTCTTGAAATAAAATAATCAATTCTCCACTTTAAAACAAAAGCGAAACAGGAAGAAAAGTCTCTGGAATAGTTTTGCTGTTATAAGAAAAAAAGCTAGACTGAGCATGCAATACCCAGAATAATATATGTACTATGTAGAAAAAAATGCTATAAATCCCTTGTTTGAAACAACAAATAATAATGGCAACTTCGTTGATCAGATGCTAAAAGTTTAATATTCAGGAAAACGAAAGTAATGTTAATAATTGTGGTATAATCTGAAATGTAATGGACCGAATTTTCTCAGCTTAAAATAATCAATTATTATTATAGATATGAAATCTAAAAACACTTAATTACTTGTCATGTTTAGTAAAGCTTAATTAATTTTGAATATCAGGAATATGTCGAAATCTAAAAATACTTTAATGTACTTCCGTGAATAAAAGGCTTACTTCCGGTAAGAAAGAATTCATTTTAAATATAATTTAAATAGAAATAATGAAGAAAGATATCTCTTGGCAATAAAGAGATATCTCTTTTTGCTTGAGAGATATCTCTTTTATACGCTTTTGAAAAATATCTCTTTCACTTTAAGATATATCTATTAAGATAAACTAAGAGAGATATATTTTACTTTAAGAGATATCTCTTTCACTTGAAAAGACATTTCCAAAAGTAAAAGAGATATCTCTCTAGGCGAAAGAGATATCTTTTTTACGTTCAGAGATATCTTTTTTCACAAAAGGGATATCTCTCAAGGAGAAAGATATATCTGTTCAAGTGGAAGAGGTATCTTCCTACTCATAAGAGATATCTCTCTAAGTATAAGAGATACCCCTCTAAGTTTGAAAGATATCTCTTTCTCAAAGAGATATCTCTTAAAAATGAGAGATATCTCTTTCAGTTGGGAGATATTTCTATTTTACTAAGAGATATCTCTCTAAATTGAGAGATATCTGTGTAATTTTAAAATAAATTCTATTTTCCGAATGAATAGCAAAAGGGCTTGGCATACACACAGGATTATTTTTGTAAGAATGTTTCTCAAATGCAGATTTTTTTATACTTTAGAAAAAGAGATAAGTACTTTAAAGTAAGATTACAGTTCTGTTCCTTGTGTCTAACGTTACAGTTTCATTTTTCCATTGCAATTCTGAAGTTTACAAGTGCAAAAAAGATTCATGAATAAATATAAAATAGGAATAAAATAATGTGTTCGTGTAAGTACTTCCTAAAACATCGAACAGAGCCCCTCTCGTTTTGGTTCTAACACAGGCTTTCAGGGATACAGGAAGCAGTAATTGTGCAGGGATACAGAAATACAGAAAACAGTAATTGTGAATATTTTCGATGATGGAAAAGAGATATTCTGGATTTCTTATCGCTTTATTGCTTATAGCATGTAAGCTTCTTTACTGTTATGCATTCCTTGAATCCCCAGTGAAGAAGAAAAATGTGCCTAATATAAGACTTAAAGAGGAAATTTTGAAACTTGCAAAAGATTTCGTGACCGAGGGGATTTTAAAGGTCCGAAGAGAACTCACGAAAAACTTAGAGGACCTACGACTCGATATGATGCGGCGAGATGTGGAACTGTATGAGGAAATATATACGGTAAAGGAAAATTTGACCGGAAATGATACCGCTAAAGAAAAGCAGACGACAAACCTAGATGATGGAGAAAGAAAAGTTTGGATAAAGAAATTCGAATACTTAGAGGCAGGAATAAGAAAGACGGCCCAGGATAGTAAGATAAATGCTGATACACTCCAAGAAAATGTGGAAAGATTAGACAGAGAAAACAGGAGGATATTATTTCGGATGGATACAATGGAAATTTCTCTTATGAGAGTGGCATCGGTCAATCTGAGCAATTCAGAAGAACTGATTTTTACAAACTACCTGCAAAAACTCCAGTATGAAGATGAAAGACTAAACAATATAAATGAAACAATGCAAGATATTTGTAACTCAACTACAGAAATGCAGAAGGCCATTGGGACCTTTCAATCAGAAGTACTGACGCTGAAAAGCTCTGTTGACGCCCTCAACACTCGTTTTAATTCAACTTTAGATGATAACACCATAGCAATACAAAATCTTGCAGACTTAAGCGAGAATATTCAACTTAACATGACCAAGGCTTTAAATGAAAATGAACAGCATTTTTCAAAAGAGTTATTGAAGTTGATGAGGAATGTCTCTGAAGTATACAACCTGAGTAATTCGAATTTAAATTCTCTTCAGAACCTTTCATCTCAAGAAAAACAACTCGAGGTGCAAGTAAATCACTCAAAACAAGATCTTCAGAATGAAATGACAGTCTTGAAAAACCAGCTCAATATTACAGTAACGAATTTTGAAGATATGAAAGATAAGCAAGTAGAAATCTCGAATGATTTAATGAATAGCAACTTGAAGATTTCTTCTCTCTCCGATGTTTGGAATGCCACAAACGAAGAACTAGGAATTCTGAATAATTCTTTGTCTGAAAAGTTGACTGATTTTAAAACGCAGGTTCAGTTAGTTTTCAAGGAGAATTTGAATCAGAGTGAGCAATTGACCAACATAACAGCCACTGTCGATAATATTCAACATAAATTTCATTATATAGGTAATATTTTGATTTCATGCATGTTTCAACTTCTGTTATAATTGTACTTTTTCGGCAAAGACTGCTTAAGTCCAGATATGTATTTAAGAAAATATATGGTATGAACGAAAATTGTGGACACTTGGTAGAGTGCTTGTTTACATTGAGATAATCACAGAATACAGGATTGAATTGTTAACTCGCATTTGCATTTCATTAGAATGATAATCTAAATAATAACAACCGTACCTCTATCAGAAAAATCTTTAAAAGAATATTCTTAATCCTAATGCATAATATGTGTACCTACAAATAAATAAATAGATCAAAGAGGCGGACAAAAAATATTTATTTCACAGTCAAAACTCAAATTTGATTCTTTGAAAATTATACATATATTTTTAAAAATTCCAGTTCTCAGAGAATCAAACTAGTAAGAAAACATTGTCATTTAAATCAAATGATAGCATAATGCTTAAAAGGGCATGGACACAGTTTCAACTGAATTTTTAAAACCAATTTTAATGTTTACAATTCCAACCTAAGGCATTATCTATTGATTAGCAAAATTTTGAACATCATTTGTTGATTAACAAACAAGATACAGAACTTAAAGTTCTTCATAATGTAAACAATGCTCGTGCCTTGTTTTTGTTTACATATAGAAAATATCATATTTATAACAAAATGAAATTCAGCAAATCAATATTAAGTGTCGATTTGCATTTAAAATTAATTTTTAATTGAAATAATCTACTCTGAATGAACATATATTAGTATATTAACCTGTGTGAACAAGAACATGACATAAAGTGTGTTTACATAACAAAGGTTTGGAGCTCTAAATCTGTCTTGTATCTCGACAACTGACGTTAAAATTTTTGATGATCATTAGAAAGACCCTAGATAAAAAAAATTTAAAATGGAAAAAAATAAATGTTGAAATTTTAGCTGAAACTGCGTCCAAGCCCCTTTAATACAATGAAAAATTTCCATGAGTGAAAGCCAGCGATCGGTTAAGGGAATGACACAAAAAAAAACAATTAGATGTTCCTTTTTTCTAAGTCTCTGTGTTACATTAAGTGTAACTAGTATCTCATTTGCCTACATAGAGAAAACCATGACTACTATAGAAAAAAATCTTATTTATAAACTCACAATTTTCATCTGGCAAAATAATATATTTTGAAGAGACCAATAATTTAGAAAAACAAAATGAGCAAAAATTAGTTTTTAGACAACTCTCGTTTTGGTGTTTAAGGGAAAAGTTCACATACAAAAATATTTTTTATTCTTCCTTTAGTTGCCTTATTGAAAAAGAACGTCAAGAATCGATTGGGGGGTGTATGGTAACGGGTCCATAATCCCAATATGATATGATATGATATATTCCCTAGCGTTGTACACATTCCAAAAATCTATAATATAGAACATATTTATATTTATTATAGGCTTTCCTGTTTGCATAATTGAAAAAAAAAGAAGAAATCCCGAATTGAAGCTAAAACACAATATTATAATACTAAGGTTTCGACCTTGATATTTCTCAATTTTCATAATTTAGTGCTTATTCGATTGGTTGGAGGAACATCTACTAGCGAGGGACGAGTGGAGGTTTATTACAATAACACCTGGGGGACAATCTGTGATGATGGTTGGAGCAGCTCTGATGCAAGAGTTGTTTGTAGAATGCTGGGATACTCGGGGTAAGTCTGTGCTTGGGTCACAAATATGAATATTTATCCATGCTTCATACCATGCTTTTGAAAACATAAACCATTACGTTTTCATTATGAAGACATGTATACTACATTGTATATACATGTATCAATTTAAGGAAGTTTGAAAAGGTAAGATATTAGTGAAATTTAAACAATTGTCCGACAGATTTGCACTTGTGAAATACATTCAGTATTTTTTTTCGGTACTTCTGAGTACAGCATAGTGAAAAATTAAATTCACTTAAAAAAAAAATTTTTTTTTTACCTCAAATACATATGAAATTGTGCATACCGGTTTTCCGGTAGTTTATTCAGTCTTTAAGAGGGTCATCTTTTAAAATAATCTTTAAATATAAATTATATTTTTTTAAACATTACTATATAAAACTTGTTATTTTAAGAGTTAAAAGAAATCATTTTTCGTTCGTATTTAAACATATATGAATATTAATAGCTCAAACCTTTTTTTATTGCATTCCTGATCATGAACGGGTAAAACATTAGAAGTTTCATTTTAAAGAATAGTCAATATTGTTACATTTTTGTCGAAATATCTAAAAATCAAAGCAATTTGCCAGTGCTTTTGATTAAAGAGAATTTGCATTGTTAAAGTTTTGAAGCTCCAGTTTTCCGAGTGATCCTTTCTGTAAGTTGATATTTATTCCTTCTTTTCTTCTTAGATCTTACACTGACTATGGAGGCGCGCATTATGGACAAGGAACAGGACGGATTTGGTTGGATGATGTCAACTGCTTGGGATCAGAGTCCTCAATAATCTCCTGTAATCACCTAGGGTGGGGGGTTCACAACTGTAATCATGGCGAAGACGCATCCGTCAAGTGCACTTAGACGCCAAGATCTTTAAAATCGCAAATTCGTTATTTTTTCATCAAATTTGAGGAGTTTATATTTTTATCAACTTGTTTGTTGTTTCTTTTCTTTTATTTTTGTTTCCTTCGTTCTGATTCTAAACAAACACTATACTAATACATGTACGACAGAAACGACTTCTTCCCATGAATATGTGTGTTGATGTGATGTGAGTGCATAATTTGATTTTGATATTACATAGTCTGCATCATTTCCAATTCACCAAAACACTGATAATCCCTCAAGTTTAAATCAGTGGTGGAGTGTTACATGTTCTATCGTGCTTTATCGGAAATCCAGTTTTTATTATTCCAGGCACCATAGTCTTATAATTCGAAGAGCAAGGGTCACTTTCAGATCTGTCCTGCTGGACTCGCTGTACAACATTCAACACGTTCATATTATTATATCACAGAGAAATGGGTCCCTCAAATCACAGTGACTTCACTGTATGCAATGCCCAATACCTTCGACGTAGCATTTTTACTAATGGTTTACCACAATTAACATATAATTAAAAGTTAATTTTACACTGTTTGTTATAATGAACTAAGATTGTATTTGCATTGATGAATAAACTTTCTTATGACTTTAAGTTGGCCCAAAATTAACCCCAGGTGAACATTCGAGAAAGGAATTGTTCTAATTTAGATCCCATCTTTAAAAAATTTGAGCATTTGTTAGAACAACCGAAACCACCGATTAAACAACAGGGTCTCGAGCAACTTTGTGAGCATTGGCATAACAGCATGTCAAATAATTGCTGAAAGGCCTCATAAATGTTCAATTTCGTGAAGCAGTCGCAGGAGCACCTTTTCCATCCATGATTGAGATGACTTTGTCTTTCCTTTATTGTGTTGTTCCCCCGAAGATAATACAAAGGGAAACAAGATATTAACTAACTGGTTTTCATGGAAAGCAACACGACTACGTGTACTCAGTTACGAAAAATCAAGTCTTTTCGTCTCATAACTGCAACGGTGTGTGCAAAAACAATTTAGTAACACACTGTTGCAATTATAAGCATGCAAATATGATTTTTAGTTCAAAACCCATGTATTATCCGTCGTGTAAACTACAATAAAATGGAAGAGCCGACGTGACAGCTTAATTCTGGTTAGTGTGATAGTGATTTTTGATTGAGACGTCAAAATACTTTAACTTTTTGCCCCCTTTTCTGGTGTTTTAAATACAAAAGATTTTCATCAATTTTATATGCAAGTAAAACATGTTCGATGAAAATAGAAGACAAAAATGTCCAAAAATAGTACATGCTGACGGCTGGATGTTTTTGAACTATTGAAAGGTCACGAAACGCCTTCACGGCCTAATTCAAACATTTCGACCTCTAAATTTATATACTTTATGTAGTAGTAATAATTTGAGAAATTTTCCTAGCAGGCTTTTAACATTGTCCATAACTTCTGATTGATTGGTGGTATGGCTTTCATATTTCACGTGTGTTTTCTCGTTACTGGGTTCTTTGGGAACCAACATATTTAACCTCTTGATCTTGATCTTCGAGTTTGTACCAATTTTACAAGAATTTATTCGACTTTAATATTGGCCATTACTTTTGTACAGTTACTGCTAGGTCTTATATACTTAACATGTGTATTTAGTATGATAAGATCTATGGATACATATCAAAAAAATTAGCTTTCGACCTTGACATCTGACTTTGATCCATCTTTAAAAAACTTTAATATTGGACGTAATTTTTAAGCACTTCGTTCTAGGGTCTTCATACTTTCACAGGTATATTTTATGTAACAATGCGTTACTTGAAATGTTAGCAATTTTGGCCTTTTGACCTTGAACTCGAAGTTTGACCTACATGCACATTTAAAAAACTTTAACCTTGTTCATTTTTAACAGTTAGTTCTATAGCTACAGAACTGTTGCTCTCCAAAAAAGCAAGCATGGTCCTGATATGGAAACCACCGAACATTTCGATTATGTACACTACTATTTTGGACAGCAAGATAATTCGGTCCAGCCATTCCGTATTGGGTTAGATATATATTTCTGGGTATATTTTTTTGCAAAAGATGCAAATAAAAATTTCTAAAATATTAAGATAATATAAACCTTCCATGACGTTCAAAATTCTATCTTTCCGCAACCATCTTTATCTTTTAATAAATATTTTTCACTTCAAATCCCATTTGTATTTGAATGAAAAAATTAAAAGTACGCCGTGAAACTCTTCATTTAACTCATTTGAAAATTAATCAAGTTGTTGTTTTCATACTGTATCATCTGTCCTTAAATTCATATAGATATAGAATAAAATGTTCCATATACGAGGGGTTATCAAAAAGTTCGTGGACTAGCGTCATAAAATTAAAACCGTTGTGAGTACATCAATGGATTTTAAAATATCTAGTTAGCATCATCTTTTCTATCTAAAGAACAAACCATAAATCATAAATTTTATTTTTTGATAAAAGTAACGTTTTTGTAAGCAATAGTATGCCCAGGTGGCGCAACTTCGAACACGACGTTTTTGCGACCTATGTGTGACTGAGAAAAACTCTTTTGATATGATCATTTGACATCCAAATATTCCGTTAATTCAGGTATGTGTCGGGTTACAATTGTTTCATAAAATATGAAATTTTCACTTCATTCTGGAAGTTCTATGAATTTTTATCGTAAATTTTACACGGAATGTCCAAACAAATGAGGCTTTGAAAATGACGTCAAAAGGGGGAGGGGTTTCCGTTTCCAACATGAAAAAAAAAATGCTATAGACCTAAAATATGCTGAAACTGGCTACAGAGAAATAATATGCATCTCGAGTACTTGTCTTTTGATGTCAAAATAGATTCAAAGAGAAAAAGGATACACAGTTAATGTCGACTTGCAGTCAAGGTGTGCAGAATCAATCACGTCAAAAAATGACGTTGATCATGTGTTGTAGATATATTGAACTCCCAAAAGCAAAATATGCTGGCACAATCAAGCGAGGATATCTCCCAATGTATAAATCCATTTGGAATATTATATTCATTGGCCACTTTTCATGACACATTAAAGCCATATAGACAGAACGGGTTTAAGTCCTTACTCAGCTCCAGGGAATCTCATCAAAAAAGTAGTAGAAGTAGAATAAGCTGACATCGAAAAACCAATGACGTTATCGGACGTCAAGAGAATAAACGACGACAGTATCGGGTCATCATATAATGTCGTTTTCATTTTATAATAATTTGGCAAATTATGAACGTATCACGCTAAAATTTTCAACATTTCTTTATTTATTGGTGTTTTATGTTTCATATGAATTTTGAAAGCAGAGAGTACATAGTACTTATTTTATAGCCTCAGTCCACGAACTTTTTGATAACCCCTCGTATATGTGTGTATGGGTGAAACATTATATTTAGTGAAATTTAAATGATTTTTTTCAGACATGCAGTCAAAACACAGCACATCATAGCTTTTGAAAGATTTAGAAAAAAGAAGTCTATCTCCATTTTTTATTGCTGGTCATTATACGTCTATTTTAAAAACAAAATTAAAAAGAAGTGTTCGCAAAATACAAGATGAATATTATTAAATGAAATAAATATTTGGGAAAATGAGGGTTATTATATTGTGAACAATCAAGAAACAATGGAAAATATTATATCACAAATAACCTTTGGTTGTATTGATTATTATGACATTAAAGGATGCTCAGAAATTTTTATTTATACCGGTAACTTTTACGTGGAGTTTTCTTAGTGAACAGCTGGTGCGGATCTCGAAAATTTTCAAAAGGGGGGGGGGGTGAATGGGGGAGTTGGAAGAGGAAAAGAGTTATTATAACGGACGCTTTATATTTACTTGTACATGTGTAGGTCGATAACTCGGTAGGATACTGGGTGGAGTATGGTTTTAAGAATGGGAGGTTGATCAACCTAGGAAAAAATACTTATATGGATTACCTGAAAGATTTAGAAAAAGAAAGAAATAACTCTCAGAACCCAAAAATCCTATTTTGTAAAGGGGTTGGGGTGTTTCATTTTGTTTTGAAAACCGAATTTCTTTATATATTACAGTATCAACCTTTAATTGAACATTTTCTACAGTAAAACACTACAAAACTTTGGGACTTTTTTCTTTTTCTCTCTTTTTTGCAAATCCAAAGGGGGTGCAATCCCGTAACCCCCACCCCACCCTCTGGATCCGCCACTAGTGAACTGCAATGATTATCCGCCCTGGTTTTTCTGGGATCAATGTCTTTGTCCAAAATCCGTATTTTTTTACTGGATTTGTGATCGAAAGACTTATTGATTGGTTGTTGTTTTAATTCACATTTACGCATGTTTACTCATATAGAGGCGTCACCATAAATCAGTTAAGGTTTTTTAAAAAATTTTCGACCAAAGCACATCATTATAGATTTTAATGCTTATGAAATGATCATGTTATGATTCCATCATTGCTTTAATGCCCGAATGCCAAAAAACATGTATATTACTGTTATTACAGCACAGTATATTCACACAGTTTAATAAACATGCAGATGTTTGTTGTTTTTTGTATTCCACGAGGTTGATCCATCGCACTAAATAAATTAATAATGCATTATTTCTTGACACAAAAGAAGGTCATGTCATTTTGTGGACGCCTATTTTTTTATTTTTTATTTTTATTTTTTTTTTTTTGGTTAATCGGTTTGAGAAAAATGACAAATTTCTAACGAAGGTCATGTTTTCGAAGTCAGGCGGCAATTTTGAATTTTAACCACTGTAATTTAAATTATGCTCTTGCTGCAATTAAGGTAAGTCTCTCCTGAAATTTGTTAAATCAAGGATATTTTGAGAAGTATATTTTGGATAAGTACTCATAAAGTGTAGCTCAAAATCGCAAAGAAAATAGGGGGTCAGTGTGCATCCTACTGATCTACGGTACATTTAAGTTGACCTTTTTGCACTTAAATTTCATCTCTTTGGTTAATTACTTTAACCCTTATTATATTTGATCAGATGTAAGCATGGCAATAAATATAATCTTATTTTACGTAAAATAGTTTGAATAATATTTATCATTAAACAAATCTTGCAAATTAATGCGCGTAAATTATTGTGTGACCTTTTTGCACTAAAAAATAACATATTTGGGGTATTAAAAAAACTTAATAAGCAATTTCTTATATCAAACTTTTTACGACTTAAGTACTGATCAGTCACAAGTATCGAGTAGTTTTAAATAATGAAAGAAAAAGGTGGGGTCAGTGATGTTAATTTTGAAATATTTGTCAAAATATGCGATTTTCAGGCAAAAAATGGTGTAAATTTGATCTTGACTTCTTTAATATATTTTCTTTTTTTGGAAAAGTTTGTTGAGGGAAGGTGTAAAACTTAGTCTAAAAATATAAATTAAGACCTATATTAAATATTTTTAGCAATATCGAAACGGAAAATATTTTCCGAGTAAAAGTATGTGAGGCTAAATTTCCATTACATTAAATTTTATAAATGTGCAGATTTGCAGAATTTTCTGCTAAATATCCTTCAACCAAAAGAAATAGTCCCTCATAAATCTTGCTTCTTTGTAGATTTTTGAACAGTTTTTTCATTGAATGTTAAAAAATTTACATTGTTAAATTTAAATATGTTATAAAAATTGAATTTTAATAAGTAGTTTTAAAGTAAAAGCTTCTGCGTGAACTTTTCTAAAAAGCTGACGAGTGACTTACCTTAAGAAAAACTATTCAAGAGAAAGCAACAACCCTATTCCTCTGGAAAGTTAACAAGAGTCAGAGAATAATTTACACCGTGTAAGTGCATCAAAAAATGTACCTAGTTGCTCAAAGATTTTCAATGCACTGCATTTATTTTAAGAATGTACAACAGAAAATGACAAGATTATTTTTCTTGTTTGTACATGTTAGCATAAGTAAGAAACAAAAACGTATTTTGTATTACGTAATTATTTTATTTTTGTAATTAAAAAAGAGATAAGTGCCCCAAAGTAGGTGTTTTGTTCCTTTTGACAAACGCTTCTTATCCCTTTACGGTTCTGAAAGTTTTCAAGTGCAAAAAGACACTTTATACTTTATGTTTTAAGCTACATTTACAGAAAAAAAAATATACACTCTTGTAAGTACTTCCTCATACATCGAACAGACTAATGTATTTTGGTTTTCCTTCTAATACAGACTTTAAGAGATTCAGAAAATAGTGATTGGGAATATTTAACGATGGAAAAGAGATTTTCTGGATTTCTTATTGCTATAATGCTTATGGCAAGTAAGTTTTTCAACTGTCAAGCATTGTTGGAATCTCCTGTGAAGAAGAAAAATGTGCTTAATATAAGACTTAAGGAACAATGTCAGGACCTTGTAAAAGATTCCGTGACCGAAGGCATTTTAAAGGTCAGAAAAGAACTCAAGAAAAATTTGGAGGACCTACGACTCGATATGATGCGGCGAGATGTGGAACTGTATGAGGAAATATATACGGTAAAGGAAAATTTGACCGGAAATGATACCGCTACAGAAAAGCAGACGACAAACCTAGATGATGGAGAAAGAACAATTTGGTTAAAGAAATTCGAATACTTAGAGGCAGGAATAAAAAAGGCGTCCCAGGAAAGTATGAACAATGCTGATACACTGCAAGAAAATTTGGAAAGATTAGACAAAGAAAACAGGAGGATGTTATCTCGGATGGATACCACGGAAATAACTCTTATGAAAGTGGCATCGCAATCATCAGTCAACCTAAATGATTCAGATGGATTGATTTTCACAACTTACCTTAAAAAATTCCAGCGTGTAGATGATAGACTAAACGATATCAATGAAACAATACAGGATGTCTGCAACTCAACCACAGATATGCAGAAGGTCATAGGGACATTTCAATCAGAAGTAATGACGCTGAAAAGCTCTGTTGACGCCCTCAACACTCGTTTTAATTCAACTTTAGATGATAACACCATAGCAATACAAAATCTTGCAGACTTAAGCGAGAATATTCAGCTTAACATGACCAAAGCTTTAAATGAAAATGAACAGCATTTTTCAAAAGAGTTGTTGAAATTGACGAGGAATGTCTCTGAAGTAAACAAACAGAGCAATTCGAATTCAAAATCTCTTCAGCACCTCTCATCTGAAGAAAAAAATCTCGAGTTGCAAATCAAGCAATTATTTCAAGATAAAGGAGATCTAGAGAAAGAATTGACTGTCTTGAGAAATCATTTCAATATCACAGTAGTGGATTTCGAAGATTTGAAAGATAATCAGAAAGAAATATCAAATGATTTAATGAACAGCGTGTTTCAGATTACTGCACTCTCTGCGGCTTTGAATACCACAAACGAAGGGTTAGGAAGTCTGAACAATTCTTTTTCTGAAAAGTGGACTGATTTCAAAGAGCAAACTCAATTGTTTTGCAAAGAGAGCTTAAATCAGACCGAGCAATTGAACAACATAACAGCCACTGTAGACGTTCTTAAACACCAAGTACTTACAATAGGTAATATTTTGAATGTATCACACATTTATGGGTTTTTTTCTTTCATCAAATCCTCTTGCGTTTTAATCAACGTAAATTGGGAGAATGTTTGTGGACATATTTAAAATAAGTTGTTTTGGTTGAGATAATCACAGACAATATTACTGGTAAACATACATGGGTTGGGCTGCATCCTCTTTAAGGTAGATGTATTAATATTCTATAAGGAACATCAACTCCAGTATTCTTTATCTTAATGCATGATATGCGTCTTTACTTCACATTATAATTCAAAACTCTCCCACTTGTAAGACATGAAAATTAAACAATTTCTCAGAGAATCGAATTAACAGGAATAAAGACGATATGAAATAATCTGGAGGATCAGAAAGAGAATAGAAATATATGAAAATAGATAAAGAGCCTTATATATCTGCAAATATTTTCTCAGGATGAACTTTTTTTGACAAGCAAAATTTTAAATAAGGAAATATCCTGTTTATAGAAATTGAATACTTAGTTGGTCTTGTTTGTGAATAAATGCAACAAAGATATTTTAATTACACTAGAATGATTTCATTATTTATATTAATGTTCATTAATATTGGAATTTTAATAAAGTCTTATTCGAATCTCAAAATCAGAAGAATCTACGTTCAGGTCTATTACAACCAGCAAATCCCATTAATTTCCTTTGATAAAAAAAATGCAGAAAATTTCAAAACCTGAAATGTCAAAAACACGATTTCAAAAAAAAAAAAAAGAGATTGATTTTTTCTCTGATTCAAGGAAATACAGAGGAGTTGAGGCTGACTTTTCAGAATCTGAAAGATGTGTTGCTTTCGTTAAAAAACGTGACAGGTAAGATTTTGGCGCCAAATTAACACAAAAGAAAACTGTGTAAAATTTGCGCTTTAAAAGATATAAAATACTCCCTTTTTGATTGTGATGACGCTTCTATTAAAAATATTGGTCCTCTATAAAAAAAAAAATTATTTCAATGCTTGAACGAATGAGCTTACATGCACGATTAGCAAATGTTATTTAAAGATTCTTGGCTGCGTGAACTGAAACATTTCTCAGTAGAATTTAGTTTTCATTGATTATCTTTTATACATTTGCTTAAAGTCCTCAAATAATTTTTAGTTGATCAACAAGCGGTGTCAGGAACCCAACAAAATCTGATTTCGTCCTTGATGAAGAACGTCTCTTACCATGAGCAAAGATTATCAAACATGTCTGTCGAACTGAATTTAAACAAGATTAGTATAATCTCTATACAAAGTGATATAACAACATTAATAAATGTGAACAGAGATCAAAACAGATCAATCTCCGAAAGAAATCTAGTGGGGACCCAACGACCTACGGAACAATGTAAGAAAGCACTCTGTAATACATAAATGATATACACCTAGTAGTCTTTTAAATTAAATTTTAATGTATGTTCCTAGTGCGTGTTCGATTGGTTGGAGGAAACTCTGCCAGTGAAGGACGAGTGGAGGTTCTGTACAATAACACCTGGGGGACAATCTGTGATGACAACTGGGAGAGCTCTGACGCTAGAGTTGTTTGTAGAATGCTGGGGTACACAAGGTTAGCTACGGCTAAATATACATGTATATAGTATTCTATTGTTCAAACTTTAGTCTTTAAATCATACTAAATCAGTAATTTAAATTTTAAAACTAATTTAAAAAATATTTTTAGTTTCCTACGTATCAGAGAGAGAGAGAGAAAGAGAAAGAAAGAAAGTATAACCTCACTTATTTAAATGATGGAAACCTAGTTAAAGGGGATGGTATATAAAACGTTTGTTTTTTTCTAATAAGGTATACTACATGTTTTACCACTTAATTACCATTTAAATCTACTAGTGTATTGAATTTTTATGTATTTCTGTAGGACTTATACTGGATTTGAACAAGCTCGTTATGGACAAGGTGTAGGACAGATATGGTTGGACGAGGTCGGATGTACCGGGTCAGAATCCTCCATATTCTCCTGTAGTCACGGAGGATGGGGAGTTCACGACTGTTCTCATGGCGAGGACGCATCTGTTGTGTGCTCTTGAATCACGATTATGTCCGGTTACGATTGAGAAGATTACTAAACTGGAAATATGAATGTTATATATATTTGCCTTATCTAAATTAGCTATATTGCAATGATTCCCAGAGCTTTTATAATGAGATTGAATATATTTCTAATTTTTACAGTATTCAAATGATATCATGAAATACTAAAAATAAGCATTTTAATTGGCATTTTATACTAATGTGGTAGTGTAAGATACATGGCATCCCACTAGCTTGGGCTAGTGGGTTAACACTTTAGCTCAATTAATAGAGCAATGGACTCGCAAGCCAGAGGTCCCGGGCTCGATCCCCAGCAGAGGCAATAAAAATTGTCTCTGTTACACTTGGCGCCCAGCGTGGGGTCCGGGTATTCTCTGGCGGGTGAAAGTGATTGCCCCCAGAACCTTGCCCCACAGGTGTCGGCACTCCGAAAGAGATAAGGACATCTCATTCTCTGGAGGGGGACAATGTGGTATTGTAAGATACATGGCATCCTACTAGCTTGGGCTAGTGGGTTAACACTTTAGCTCAATTGGTATAGCAATGGACTGGCAAGCAAGAGGTCCCGGGTTCGATCCCCAGCAGAGGCAATAAAAATTGTCTCTGTTACACTTTAAACATCTACATTAATTTAATGTGAAAACACGGAAGTGAATAGGAATGGTTTCAAAGGATTCAAAAAAAAAATTCTAAAAATGTAACATTGTTGCCTCTGTCGCGTATTGTGCCTTCTCGAGCCTTGCAAAGTTGGTAAATCTAAAGCATCTGAAACAAGCATTCGATTCTAAGTCTGAATGAGGAATTTTATTAACGAAGGGGGGGACCATACTGCAGTGCACGGTATGGAGAAGGGCCAGTTTTTATATTTTTTCCTTCTTCTAGGATCATTTACACAATATTTGTTTTATAATATCTCAATATAGAATCGACCACACGAACATTGGTTGGTACTTTGAATCTGAAACAATGTGCTATAATACTTTTTGTATAGTTCTATACTCTTTGCGCACGCAAGGATACTTAATAAAACTTTATGCAAATTAAACTGAGAAAATTTATTTTACAAAGAAACATGCGTATTTTTCTGGTATCTATTGAAAAAATTATTACATGTAACCAGGAAGGGGAAAGACGATTCTGCCGTGTACAGACTTGTGTCAATTCTTACTTTACGAAACGCCATTTTCAAACTTTTTTTATTCCCTGTATTTCTGTGAGAAGAAGTTTGAGACTTTTGAAAATATGATCGAATTTTCGCCTTTTTAAACTGATTTTTTCTTTTTTATCAAAAAGAATATTTTCGATGCAAGAAATTTCCTCATCTCAAGATGCGGACATTATTCTGAATCAAAAAATATTACTCCAATTATTATCAGTCCCCATTCTTCTTGATGCTCTTCATAATCGAGTAGAGCATCTTAAAACATGGTCATAACCTCAATCATGTCTAGGTTTTCCTTAACCCTTTGCACTTCTCATCATAGACACTTAGCTCAAGTACAAGTATATGCATCTTGAAAAAAAGTTCACAGTGTTTATGTGACAGAAGTACAAACATAAATCAGTGTCATATTTATTTTTATATTCTCTTCATCTCACTGAAACAAGATAAGATACAGCAACAAGAGGCCGATGGGCTATATTGATCACATCAGCACATTGGCAAGAGGAAAAAAACACAAATTAGTCAATATTGAAAAAACAAATATATAAGTGATCGGAACCCCCCCCCACGGGGAAAGGAGGGGGACATTCACACTAGAATTTAAACTATCTTGTGATGTTTCCATAATTGTTATTAACCACGATTATGGCATTTTTCGGGGTTATTACGTCACAAAATTACAAAGTAAAGTCACAATATGTGTAATGTTTTTCTGATCTCAAACTCATTAATTTTCACTTTAGGGTTAAAATTTTATTAAACAGTTCTCAGAACTTTTCAATAGCTCCTCGTATATTCCATATATTCCAATGTAAAACTTTGATCACCCATTGTGGGGGCCACTCTAGTCCTGGGGTCATGATTGAAAAATTTGAATCAACAGTACTTTAATGCGCTTTCATATAAATAAAACTAATCATTGCAATGTTGTTCTTGAGAGGAGTAATAATTTTTCCTTTAAAATGTATACCTATGCGAAACTTTGATCTCCCCCAGGTGTCATGATTTGAACAAACTTGAATTTACCTGAGGATAAGTGAAACATATGGAGATAACGAACAGTATTCAATCTCAAAAGTCCATTAAACAATATTAAATAGCAGCAGAGCAAGCATGGGCGTCCAAAACATCAGAGGTGGAATCGGCGCCATGGAGGAATGAGCATTCCATGCCGACAGCTCACTGCCGCCGTGTGTTCCTTGTCATAATCAGGAAATAACGGGAAAATACGTCCACAATTCAGTGTGTAAATAATGGCGTAACAATTAGTGTGAAAAGCTACGGTGAGCATTTGACTCAGTGATAAATTGTATTTGCTGACAAGGTCATTGTATCGACCATGGAAATGATGACTTTAAACGAGACTGTTCATATTCTTGTTTCACCAGCTTATATGTCAATAAGTTACCTCGTTTTAGAAATTGTTCATACGAAGAGCATGCTGTTGCTTATCGAAACAACTGAGAGATATGCAGATAAAGGTTGCTGCATAAGTAAGAAAAGTTGACGATAGAAAAGTTAAAGTTATCACGTTTATCATAAAGCTTAGTTGTTAGATTACCATTAAGGTCATCTTCAATGAAGTAAAATATCCAATTATGAAACAGATGTGTCAGACTTTCTGGTATCTTTTATCTCAAGCTTACTGAAATATATCCAATCAACATAATAATGCAAATAACCATTGTTAATTGAAAAACGTTATTTTATATCTAAATATCGAGTTGAAGGCCATGTAAGCGTTTTAATCTTTTCTCTTATAAGATTTTGGACAAATTCTGTTTCATATGAACAAAAAATTGGTCTGCTTATAACAGGACACAATTGGTACACATGGGAATTAAAATAGTCTGTCGGAATGTATATTTCCTACATGGATTTTCGGGGATTTCTACAAACTCATAGCGTTGATTGGTTCTTACCAACAAGGTATACTTCCTAATATTCATTGCATTTACCAGCTCGTCTCCTGATATTAGAATTCCCATGGGAACCAATTGCGCTCCGTTATTGGCAGACCTATTTTTATATTCATATGGAGCAGAATTTATGCAAAATCTTATGCGTGAAAATAAGAAAACACTTGCTGTGGCCTTCAACTCGGCCTTCAGATATATCGACGACGTACTCTCAATAAACAATGGTAATTTCCATTCCTACGTCGATACGATATATCCAGGAGAACTTGAGATAAAAGATACCACAGAGTCTGACAAATCTGTTTCATACATTGATATATTACTTGAAAAAGACGTTAATGGTAACCTAACAACCAAGTAATATGATAAACGTGATGACTTTAACTTTTCTATCGTCAAATTCCCTTACTTATGCAGCAATATACCTTCATCACTTGCACATAGAGTGTATATATTTCAGTTGATTAGATACGCAAGAGCATGCTCTACGTATAAACATTTTCTAAAACGAGGTAAATTATTGACAAGCAAGTTAATGAAACAAGAATATCAGCAGTCTCGTTGAAAGTCATCATTTCGTACCGTAAGTTCTATGGTCGATACAAGGACCTTATCAGCAAATACAATTTATCATTGAGTCAAATGCTGACTGACGTTTTTCATACCAATTGTTAGTCCATAATTTTTACACTAAATTGACGACGGATTTTTCCGTTATTTCACGATCATGACAATGAGCACATTGCGGGTGTGACCGGTTAGCAGGGAATGCTCACTCCTCCATGGCACCTGATCCCACCTCTGATGTTTCGGAGGTCAGTGTTTGCTCTGCTCTTATTTTGTATTGTTTTATGGTCTTTGAAATTGAATGCTGTTCGTTATCTCCATATCCGTCCATGTACCCTTCATTATTCCGTGAATCCCGAAAAATTAACGTATGGGTTTTCTTCATACATTCAGGGCACTTTTTTACGGAAATCTACTACTCTAGAAATCTTTTTTTACTCCTAAGTATGACACTTGCACTACCCACTCCTTAATAATGTATTTGTTTCTGTAAGGAGGAGAGTGCTTTTTAATCGTCATACTTGTATCTGAATGTCCCTTCTTAAGATTAATATATATTTTGGATAGAGTGTTTCACAATGCAATATACTGTTGACAGTAACGTATAAAAGATCAACACCATGGATAAAATACATGTACATCAGATAATTTTCTTGAATAATATTCTAAGCACATTTGTGACTGGTCAAGTGATATATACATTACCATTGCAAAATCGGCTTGTAATTGACCCTACTATTGACAAACAAATAAATCCAGCAAGGGATTTCATGGTTGAAGGTTTGTCAAACTTTGGAAACGATGTCAACAGGAAGCTTGATGATTTACGGATTGATATGAAGTATCGAGATGTGGAACTCTCGGAGGAAATCAACAAATTAAAACAAATGCTAATGCCTCACGGATTTGCCCAGGACGCCCAATCACGAAACGGAGACAATATACATCAGGGTGGTGACGAATTGTCATCGAGATTGGCGTCATTAGAGGCAGGAATAAAACGAGTGTCCAAAGAGAGTAAAAGCGAAGTAAGAGATCTCAGGCGGAAAAATAAGATTCTAGAAAATGAAAATAGAATATTGTCGTCACATCTCGATGCAACGCAAGCAATTCTCATGTCAATGTCCGAACGAACATTCCTCAATATGAATGAATCTGATGATTTTGATAATTTGAACCTTGTGCAGAAGATTAACAACATGGAGGACAAACTGAATTATCTAAATGGCTCTATTCAGAAAAAAAGTAACTCAAATGATGAAGCTGATGAGTTAAAAATATTGAAAAATGAACTTCAATCTCTAAAATTGAATCTGTCCGAAGTAAAAAATGATTTGGACAAATTAAAGACTTTCAGTGAAATTCAAAGTAGGCATATTACAGAGGTTCGAGAGTCCCAAACTAATTTTCATGACACTTTAAACATTCTTGAAACAAATTCCTCCATCATGTGGACGTATACAAGTAATCTAAGCCGAGAACTTCAGGAACTGGAGGATATGAAAGCTAATCTTTCCATCATTGAAAGTGCTACGCTGGTTATTGGAGAAAAATTTCATGGGTTACAAGACGACTTTTTCGCCCTAACAGTCGTGTCGAACAATCTCTCTTTTCAAGTTAACTCAACTGAAGAACATATAAAAGATCTATTAAGGCTATCAGAGGCTAATAACATTTCTCAAATAATTCTGGAAGGAAAACTTAAAGGAGAATTTGACGCTCTACGAAAAAATATATCCTCTGTAGCTATTTCTGTTCAATTGGATTCAAGTGAAAGAAAAAATCTTCTACATATTAACGAGCAACGTTATTCGAACATTACCAATGTAGTGGAGAATATTCAAACACAGATGAATTCTACTGGTTTGTTTTAATAATTTTCTTATTTAGACACAATATAATGAAACGTATGCTTTAGATTCAGGAAATGGTACATTAAAGTTACCGTTCAAATTAATCAAACCGTATTACAATTCTTCTGAGCTGAGTAACAAACTTTTTTTCTCTTATCTTATTTAATCAACAAATTATAGGCTTGCTAATATGGTTAGTATTGCTCAAATACTTAAAAAGATATAAAGATCGTAAACGACAATTTAAGACAACCGTCGTATGTATTTTTTAGATTCAGGAAATGACACATTTAATTTGGTATTCAAATAAAACAGACCGTTTTACATGAAATGAAAATATCATTCTGCAAAATAATAAAAATTTTGAATCACGGTACATTTAAAGGATTATGAATATTGTCTAATTTATCTTAATGAAGAAACCACATGTTTCAATTTATTTACACACATACACACATATAATTATATGCATATAAGCGGTGTTTTTGATAATTTTCATAGTTCAACAACTATCGATACTTGGAGCAGAGAAAGAACGTGTTTCCATATTAATCAAGAACGTCTCCGATCATAGAAGCAGACTTCAACATGTTGTCACAAGAATGCAATCAAACAGCAGAACTATTTCTGACATCCAGAGCAATATGACAGCTTTAATGGACATAACTGAGGTCCTAAATAGGTCATTATTGCAACAAATGTCAGAGGGGACCCAACAAAAACGTAAGCTAAAGCGACAATTATTATGGAATTATTTTAATTTGTGGGAGTCAATGTTCATAGATTACTAATTGGTACCTCGTAAATTTAAACGGTTTAATGAGTAAATAATATTGACAAAAATAATGTTCTTAGAAATGTAAATTCAGATATAAGGGTGACCCACGACATTTAATAACATTAGAC
>PRKT01000226.1:460374-472916 GCA_003671525.1 Saccostrea glomerata | reverse complement strand
CCCCCCCCACCACCACTACCACGAATAACGGTGTTTCCACAGTATTCTATCAAAAGTGTTTTGCAGTTGTCTTTTCTGTCTATACATTATTATGTTTTTCCTTTGAAATGAGTAAAGGTTCTTGTTTGCATTCCCTCCTGATTGTTTGCCGACTTCAAGCCTTTAATTTGAAAATTCTTTCCATCATTAAAGGAAACACGCATATCCTTGGATTGAAACTTCAGAATCTACAAGACGATGTATCTGCTCTAACAGTCGTGTCGAATAACCTGATGAGTCAGTTTAACTCGACTGAAGATCGACTAGAGGATCTGCAAAGAATAACTGAAGAGAAAAACAATTCTGATATAATTCGGAAACGAAATCTAGCAGTGAAAATTGAATCAATACAACAAAATGTATCTTCTTTAGCTATTTCTGTTCAGTTGGAATCGAATGAAAGAAAAAATCTTCTCAATATTCAAAATCAACGATATTTGAACATCACGAACATGATCGAGAGTATTCAATACCAGATGAATTCTACAGGTAGAGATTTTTATAATTTTAATGTATTCATGTTTTGTAGTATATTGCTCATTATCCATATGGCAGGATTGTGCTAATCTGAAAGTTTCCTGTCACATTGTACGAGTATGATTGTATGATAAAAACAAAGATTTTAGAACAGGGATCAAATAAATAAAGTATCAAAAAGAAACTCTTCAGATGAATAGCTAGCTATTATAGAAATATTAAATGACATCCAGTACGGATTATTGTTCGAACAAATTTGGTCAGAGGCTAGGGCGAGCCACAACATTATGTAGTATTTTGTATAGAATAGTACATAAAGAAGGGAGGTGCTGGGGAGATTTTCTTAATTTTCGTCTCTGAAGAATAAACGAATCCCTAAGAATGTTAAGTCATTGAGCTTCTTGTATAAAAATGATGATGTTTTTGTGAACTGATATGATATGAATTAAAGATTGTTTTCAATATGCAAAATCAAAGGTATCAAGTATGATTTCTTTTTTGTTTTACTTTGTGCTTTGTAGTTAAGGTTTTTTCAATCTTTGTTTTCATACCTTCTTTATTAGTTCAACAACAAATGGCACTTGAAGCAGATAAAGAGCAGATTTTATTATTGAAAAAGAACATCACTGATCACGAACAGATGATTGGGAACATTGTATCCATAGCGCAGTCTAACAGCGACACTATTTCACGTATCCAGAGCAATTTAACAGCTTTAATGGAAACAACTGGAGCACTGAACAGGTCACTTTCGCGGCAAATTACAGAGAGAAACCAACAACAACGTAAGATTCTTGCATTTGAATGTTTCTTTCTTTTTATTTTTAATTGTTAAAATACTGCTTATGCTCTTTCCTGTGATGTTTTTACTTATTCTTCTCTTCATAATAAAGTGTTCCATGTAAAATTGTAAAACAGTATGGGCATTGTCAATGCCCTCAAAGCTTTATAGGTTTTTTTTAATTATATACTAATAGATCAAGATAGATCAAGAAGGCAAAGAAAATTTTCAAAAGTCTTTACGGAAGAAAATAAGAAAATACCAAATAACAAATTTTGACATTATAACGTTTTTCAATATTTATGAAAGTGCTGGTTCGGTTGGTTGGAGGACGCGCTGCTGGCGAGGGTCGAGTGGAGGTTTTCCACTCCAACGCATGGGGAACAGTATGCGATGATAATTGGAGCAGCTCTGACGCAATAGTTGTTTGTAGAATGCTGGGATATTCAGGGTAAGTTTTTATTAGACAATGTAGATATACTGAAAGGAAAAAGAAACGCATATTTTACTTTTAAATTAAATTAAAACTACTATTTCGAAAATGTTTTCCAGTATTGTTATCAAACATTTTAATTCATCTTTAATCTACAAGTTACCAAAATCTTGTGTGACTTTGACTGATAATTCCTGAGTTATTGCAATTGATATGTCGATACCCCCCAAAATTAAAATAAAAAATTCTCATCATCTCCCTTGCACATTGGTAACAGCCTTGATTTTCCTGTGCATTGAGTTCACCAGAGCATTTATCTTTCTCATTTGATTATTATTCAACTCTTCCGACAATAGTCTTAATGGTTGATAGAAGTTGTATTATTCCAAAGCCAACAAATCCCCCCGCCAAATGAGTGCCACGAATATTCATTTTAGGATAGAATTTACAGAATTCAGCTGGTTTGGTACACGTGAATGTTTGTGAGAAAGTCTCGACAAACACTGGCTACATTTTCCCAGTGTGAACATGCTAAAAACATTACGCACACGACGCGTGCATGCGCGCGTGAGAGTAAAAAACACGTAAAAGTTGCCAAGCTCGCGGACCAAATTAGAGCGGAGAATTTCTGTCAATTTTAGGGTGAAAATATTGGTATGATAGTTTGCTGTATAAATATCGGTTTCAGTGATAATATCTTGACAACAACCGAGGTGACATGATGAAAAGCCCTGTCTTGATGTGACGTTGTTACGCGTCAACGTCACCGCCATGATTGGTTGGAAACCTTTTAATTTACTCTCTGACAACTGAAAAAACCTTTTTTGTTGAAAAGTTTAAAACAAACTGCACAGCAACATCTTGTTGCCTTTTTATTCACTTACGCAATTCAATTACTGGAACCAGTAACTTCCGTCAGCCATACCATATGACTGCACGAAATTTATACTGATTGCAAATGCGGAAAACGATGTCTATAATTCCTTTTCTAAGCATTTTTTCTTCTGTTATCTGTGTCTTTTGACAATTGTTATCTTCAAACTACAAGTATGTTGAGGCAATATTATAAAAGGAACAGCGTTTTATACAGAAATTATTTGAAATTAATGGTTGCACGAGCCTTAGCTTCAGTTGATACTCTTTTTTACCCACTTAGATCTTACACTGCCTACTCCAGCGCTCATTTCGGACAAGGTGTAGGACAGATCTGGTTGGACGAGGTCGGCTGCTCAGGATCAGAGTCCACAATATTCTCCTGTAGAAGCAGTGGATGGGGTGTTCACGATTGTTCTCATGGCGAAGACGCATCCGTCAAGTGTACTTAAAATACCCAAATATGATAAAAATTTCGCTATTTTTGCAATCAAATTTGAGACGCTTTTATGCATTTTTTTTTTTTACAAATTTGTTTGTCCATCTGTTTATCTACAATTATCTATTAATATTCAGGAAATTTAAAACAGATATTTGCATTTAACTTGTGCACATGTACAATAATGGGTTTATGTCTCCTTCCAGTGAAACCGGAGGGGACGGTACATATGTAGGTCTCCTCCGCACCTGCCCGTTTATTTGGTGTTCTAGTTGACTTAGACAAAATGTTTTGATGTACTCAAACAAAACCTCTGCGACATTGTGGTCTATCCCGACTCATCCAAACCATTTGTACTCACCTGTAAAGCTGCAGATACAGCAGAAGATTATGTTCTTTGTCATATAAATGATAAATAAATGAACAACAAAGAGAATACTATTGCTTATGATTGTAAATCTTTAAAATCCCTCAATACACTCGCCGATTTTAGAAGAAGTGTCAGTTTAAAGGGAATCATAATTTTCTTCGCTATTTTATGGTAAGATATCTTAAGGTTGGACATCAACTGTTGCTTTCCGTGTAAACCCATGTTTTCCTATGGTTGGAGTTCGACGTCAAACGGAAGACTTGATTCCTGACAAAAGAAGAAAAAAATAATAGAATTCTGTAGAACTTGCTGAGGTTGGATTCCTAAATGACATTTTTATTCCAAATAAAAAAATTTGAATGTGTCTATATCTTTGCCGCAGTTACTTCGTAGCAGTTGTGCAATAACACTTTGACTTTCTACCAAGTCATCCAAATGTAGATGATATGCACAAGTGCTGTACCAGGGTATTGTGTGATGTCAAAGAGGATTCCAAAAAAGTAAAAAAGGGGCACCATTGCGAGCTATAATGTCATAAAAGAGGACTGTAGCTATTTCCTTTTGTATAATTTAAAAGTAGTGGGGAAGCTTCTGGCTCTTTGAAAGCGTTTAATCCCAGTATCAAAACAAAGTAATCTGGGTTCCTGAAGAATGGACGTAATATTTTTATGTGCCAACATTCAAATCACAAGATTCATTAGAGGCTTGGTTGGGTTCATTCTTTTTGTTCTTTTTGCCAACTTTGACATCTATTTCATGACATGACGTTATCAACAATGCCTTGGTGCATGCGCGGCCATACGTATATATTATTTTGTATGATGGAAACCCGGACGTTTTTTTTTTATGTCAAAGTGACCCCTGCTTGCTAGCTAGACTGTCATAATATTGCCTGAGTGAAACAAAGCACAAACGTTCTTTAATTTTAAATGTACAGAAGTGTCTGTGAAATAAATGAGTCTTGTTTCATTTTATCATCAGGAAGGATGTTTTTAGCTCTACTGGTCAGAGACCAGAAGAGCTTATGCGATGGTAATGCGTCCGTCCGTCTGTCTGTCTGTCTGTCTGTAAACAATTTTTCTAAATGCTGCTCCTCCTACAATTTTCATCTGATTTCAATATGACTTGGTACACAAGTAGACTACACTAAGATACATAATTCTCTGTATCGGTTTTTTATTTCAATAAACGGTGTTGCCATGGTTACTAAAAATAGAAATTTCTGTGAAATACATTCAAAATGCTACTCCTCCTACAGTTTTGGTCTGATTTCAATATAATTTGGTACACAAGTAGACTACACTAAGATACATAATTCTGTGTATCGGTTTTTGATTTCGATGAACGGTGTTGCCGTGGTTACTAAAAATAGAAATTTCTGTGAAATACATTCAAAATGCTACTCCTCCTACAGTTTTGGTCTGATTTCAATATAACTTGGTACACAAGTAGATTACACTTAGATGCATAATTCTGTGTAATGGTTTTCGATTTCAATGAACGGTGTCGCCATGGTTACTAAAAATAGAAATTTCTGTGAAATACATTCAAAATGCTACTCCTCCTACAGTTTTGATCTGATTTCATAACTTGGTACACAAGTAGACTTCACTAAGATACATAATTTTGTGTATCGGTTTTTGATTTCGATGAACGGTGTCGCCGTGGTTACTAAAAATAGAAATTTCTGTGAAATATTTTCAAAACGCTACTCCTCTTACAATTTTTGATCTGATTTCAATTTAACTTGGTACAAAAATAGACTACACTAAGGTACATAATTCTATATATCGGTTTTTCATTTCGATGAACGGTGTTGCCGTGGTTACTAAAAATAGAAATTTCTGAGAAATATTTTCAAAACGCTACTCCTCTTACAATTTTTGATCCGATTTCAATTTGACTTGGTACACAAATAGACTACACTAAGGTACATAATTCTGTGTATCGGTTTTTCATTTCGATGAACGGTGTTGCCGTGGTTACTTAAAATAGAAAGAATCTGGGTGGATAAGGCGAGTCATATGCCTACGCACGGGCAGGTAAAATATCGATTAAAAAAATTCTTGCAAATTCCACTTTTTGTTAAATTTGGGAGTTATTTATAACCATATGCATACAGTAAAAATAAAACCTGAATCAAATTACTTACAAAGTGTTTGTAATTAACCCACCAAAATGGTAACTCGCTTAAGTAACCATAAAAATGATAGAAATTGAATGTTAAAACTGTGTTTTTTATATAGAGTGGGTCTTCGTACCATTTTTTTGTAAACAAATATTGAAAGGGTATGGATGGATGTATGTCTCGCCATTTTCAAAAACATGGTACGAAGACCCACTCTATATAAAAAAGTTAGTTTTCCTACTTAAATTTCGCAACATATTCTATAAAACTCCAAGTCCAAATGTGCGTTTGCTAATAACATATAGAACTATTTGATATTTAAAGGGCAATGTATGTGCGACTTCATGGCTCAGTAGTCATAGCGGCGGTGTTGAAACACCCAGTTATTTGTCGCGAGTGTTCGAATCACGTTTTTTTTCAAGTTCAGGTTGATATTTTTTTCACTAAAAACAGAATGAAAAGATAAGATGATGAATTTATTTACTGTCAATTCATATATTTCCTTTAATAAACAAGTTTTCAAGCTACATGTGTATATAATATTTTGTACGCATTCAGTTCAAGACTACATTACACGATTGAAATGTAAACAGTCATGGGTAGACCAGCGCGATATGGCTGTTCTTATATGCAAAAACAGTTAAAAGGAAAGGTAAAGCGTACTATCTCCCAAACCCTGAAAACATAAAATTATTTTATTGATCAACTAACATGCAATATGAAAAGCATCAAGTTAAAAATACTGTAACGATAACCGCAAGGTTTAAAAATTAGATATTGTCATTTGGACAGCGCTGTACAAAGTTTAAATGTTTAAGTAAATCGTACATCTGTGAAATTTCCGAAATGCTTACAGAGCGACAAAATCCGTGCGGGCATATGACTCGCCTTATCCCCCCAGATTCTTTCTGTGAAATACATTCAAAATGCTGCTCATCCTACTGTCTGATTTTAATGTATCCTGGCACACAAGTAAACTACACAACCTACACTAAGACACATAATTCTGTGTATCGGTTTTCGATTTTTTAGCTCTTCTGGAGAACTTATGCGATAGTTATGCGTCCGGCGTCCGTACGTCTGTCTGTAAACAATTTTTTTAAAAATGCTACTCCTCCTACAGTTTTGGTCTGATTTTAATATGACTTGGTACACAAGTAGACTACACTAAGATACATAATTCTCTATATCGGTTTTGGATTTCGATGAACGGTGTTGCCGTGGTTACTAAAAATAGAAATTTCTGTGAAATTCTTTTAAAATGCTACTCCTCCTACAATTTTGGTCTGCTTTCAATATTACTTGGCACACAAGTAGACTAAACTAAGATACATAATTCTGTATATTATACTTTCATGTAAATTACTTGAATCTGATTCGTCGAGAAACATTTGTTAAAAAACACTACTACCCGCTAAATAATGAAGCCACACCCTCCTGCGTAGCAACAGTCAACATTGCTTAACGACGGGTGGTATAACAAAAAATAGCGACTGTGCAGAATTTATGCGCGCATAGTTCACTCTTATATGTAATTGTAATAAACATTCAGTATAATATAATAAATATAGCATGTAGTTGAGTGTAACATTGAAAATTTTCACCCCTCGAAAACCATTGTCAACCTCGGCTGCGCCTCGGTTGACAATGGTTTTCTTGGGGTGAAAATTTTCAATGTTACACTACACTACATGCAATATTTATATAATATCGGTTTTGGATTTCAATGAACGGTGTTGCCATGGTTACTAAAAATAGAAATTTCTGTGAAATTCTTTCAAAATGCTACTCCTCCTATTGTTTTGGTCTGAATTCAATATATAACTTTGCACACAAGTAGACTACACTAAGATACAAATTTTATATATCGGTTTTGGATTTCGATGAACGGCGTTGCCGTGGTTACTAAAAATAGTTATTTCTGTGAAATTCTTTCAAAATGCTACTTGTCCTACAGTTTTGGTCTGATTTCAATATAACTTGGCACACAAGTAGACTACACTAACATACAAAATTTTGTGTATCGGTTTTTGATTTTGATGAACGGTGTTGCTGTGGTTACTAAAAATAGAAATTTCTGTGAAATTCTTTCAAAATGCTACTCCTCCTACAATTTTGGTCTGATTTCAATATAACTTGGTACACAAGTAGACTACACTAAGATACATTATTCTATCTATCAGATTTTAATTTCGATCAACAGTGCTGCCGTTGTTACTAAAAATAGAAATTTCTGTGAATTTTTTTTCAAAATGCTAAGTCTCCTACAGTTTTGGTCTGTTTTCAATATAACTTGGCACACAAGTAGACTACACTAAGATACATAATTTTATATATCGGTTTTGGATTTTGATGAACGGTGTTGCTGTGGTTACTAAAAATAGAAATTTCTGTGAATTCTCTTAAAATGCTACTCCTCCTACAATTTTGGTCTGATTTCAATATAATTTGGTACACAAGTAGACTATACTACGATACATTATTCAATTTATCAGTTTTGGATTTCGATGAATAGTGCTGCCGTTGTTACTAAAAATAGAAATTTCTGTGAATTTTTTTTCAAAATGCTAAGTCTCCTACAGTTTTGGTCAGATTCCAATATAACTTGGCACACAAGTAGACTACACTAAGATACATAATTCTATATATCGGATTTGGATTTCGATGAACGGTGTTGCCGTGGTTTCTAAAAATAGAAATTTCTGTGAAATTCTTTCAAAATGCTACTCCTCCTACATTTTTGTTCTGATTTCAATATTACTTGGCACACAAGTAGACTACATTAAGATACAAAATTTTGTGTATAGGTTTTGGATTTTGCTGAACAGTGTTGCCATGGTTACTAAAAATAGAAATTTCTGTGAAATTCTTTCAAAATGCTTCTCCTCCTACTGTTTTGGTCTGAATTCAATATATAACTTTGCACACAAGTAGACTACACGAAGATACATAATTCTCTGTATCGGTTTTTGATTTCAATAAACGGTGTTGCCATGGTTACTAAAAATAGAAATTTCTGTGAAATACATTCAAAATGCTACCTTCCTACAGTTTTGGTCTGATTTCAATATAACTTGGCACACAATACTAAACTAAGATACACAATTCTATATATCGGTTTTTGACTTCGATGAACATTATTGCTTTGGTTACTAAAAATAGATAATTCTGTTAAATACTCTCAAAATGCTACTCCAAATAATGCAGTTTTAGTCTGATTATAATATAATGTGACATGCAGGTAGACATCACTAAGAACATAAAGAGACCTAATCAAGGATCATTATTCTATTTATTGCAGTGGTAAAGTTTCAATTCCCAACTGCTTAAGTACTTTTCTCTTCCTTTGCTATAAGTACAAACCAGTAGAGCTTCAGTCTCGACAGAGACTTCTGGTTCCAAATAATTTATAATTTTTTTGAATGTCGATCATTTCGGCTATTGGTTGTAATAAAAACTGTTCTTATTGAATGACAGTTGTAGTTATGGTACAACGGATGGTAGAAACTTGAATAATGTACTAGTAAAATTTTTACTTGTGTTCCTTATTTTCTCAATATACAATATATATATTCATAAGATGCTAAATAGTAAAACTACTTTGGCTTATCACTTAAGGAAAGTGTTGTTAAGTAGGACACTTGGCCAGAGTTCAGACTGCTCTATGAGAGCCACGGGTTTCTACTTTCTTTACAGCACATAAAAAATATAATGTTCTGAATAAAATAAAGCCTAGGCCGTGTGATTATTAAACGCAGCGTGTTTAAATGAAACTATAGAATTAACCCTGAAACAACTGTGATCAACAAATTCACAGAGGTTACAATCTATTCAATGTAAAGAGTGTTAAGAAGGTTCATTCCACATTTTTAATGAAAAACAATGAAAAGATATTTAAAATTTGTGATATTTCAAGGGCAAGTATTAAAACTGTTTATGTCTGTGCAGATAAATCATGGATGCAGCATATTTGTGACATATATTAAGCACACAAGTAAATACATTCTTTTAAATACTGTGTAAAATTTATCATGTCAGTGAAGAATTTCAAAATGACAAACCTATTCTTTTGAAAAAATTATTTTTCTTATACCTAAAGTCGTCATTTTTTATGTTACAAGAAAAGATTTGAAGAAAAAAGTAAATTATACTACTAGTATCGCATCTTCACACAAAATGACAATTTCTGTCATTCAGATGCTAAAAAGACGCTTATATATACTTTCATATGGAACAAAACTCCTAAAACTCCCTGCTAGAAATGATATGCTATAAATCGAAAGCACAATCATGTGATTTTGTCAGGGTGAAAATTTTCAAAGAAAAACAATGTCTTTGTGAAACACTTATTTTCCTCTATGGCAGCTTTTGGCAAAAGTTAATGTTTCTGAAATGCAAGTCAAACTCCAAGTTCATTGGATGTAAAACGTTATCCTTAGAATGGACTTGTCTCAATAATTATACCTGCAAAATAAAGCCTAGGCTCCAACCATTCAAAGTTATGTCCAAGATTATACTTTTTTTTTAAATGTGGGCCAAACTCAAAGGTCAATGTCAAAAGATCAAATTAGGTACACACTGTATGCAGGAAAAGGTCTTGTCATTAGAAAATACACGTGAAACAATACAGTACCAATTATTCAAAAGTTACAGTTGTAATTAAATTGGTTTTGAATTTGTTTTAATATAAATTGTATCATAATTGTTAGAATCATTATTTGCTTTATGTTGTGTCTACAAAATAACTGTTTCTTTTTCATCTCAGTAATAAACAACATAATACAATGAAAATATCACCAAAAATTAATTTATATTTCCCGCTTTTGACGCCTGTGTAATGCAGGGATTAGAACGTCTGCTTTAGAGTCGCGGAGTAAGTTGATCCTTGCGTCGCGGGTTCGAATCCAGTGTTGGACGTGAAGACCGATCCTTCGGATGAAACTGTATAAATCCAGGCATGATAAAGATCCCTCATTGCTCGATATGACCGCAGTACCGAGTATAGTAAAAATTTGCAGCTCTCCACCGGCAATTGGTGGCATCCCCATGTGAGTGAAAATTCTCGAGAGAGACGTAAAAAACCTGCACCGAACTAGATATGGGTAAGTTATCATGCTATTTGGCGAAATTGACAACTCTATCTATCTATATTAAGATCATGACAATGCTTGAATGTAATTCATCAAAAAAAACTGGACTGTTGTTCCAAGTTTGCAATGGATAAATTCTTTACACAGTTGAGTCATATATACGTCAGCAATGGATTTGAGAGGATACCTTGACAATCCATCAACAATTAACAACTATAATTAGTAAATGAATGTAATAAGTAGTCAAAAATATGACAAAAATTATGCCTCTTTCATAGCGAAAAACAAGTTTGCCGTCTGTCGCCCAAGTTGAAAAGTAGTCCCAGTTGCCAGTAATATGGGTGTTCATTTTATCCCAAATATTCTCATTCAGTGAAGATCAGTAAAAACAACAATTCTAAGTTTTATGTACAGGTATTGCTGTTCAAAGGTCTCTTACATGAAACATATGGAGATAACGAATAGTATTCAAGATCAAAAACCCATAAAACAATACAATATAGAAGCAGAGCAAACACGGACCTCCAAAACATAAGAGTTGGGATCAGGTGCCATGAAGGAGTGAGCATATCCCCTGCCGTACGTGCAAAGCGGTATGTTGTCCGAGAGTTTAGATGAAGTGAAAAGCATGTTGTTGTCCTGTACTATACCACTCTGACATTTCCCATGAGTATAATATGCCCTCTCAAACCAGCAGACTTGCACTGTACAAAACATTCATCGTTTTCAAACTCTGCAATTTTTACTTAAACACTTTAGAAGTTTTAGTCATGGATCATACACACCTCTCTCATTAATTCGATATCTTCAAATCAGTTCAGGAATGATACCCAATTTCATTTTAATTAGTTTCTAAAGGACATCAATTAAGTAGCAACATAATTATCCGTGTCAATTTGATCTTAAAAGTTCTTGCCCAAATAAATATGATATATCAATATGCCCGTGTAATTCATATCTAAATGTAAAAGTTGGTAAAAAGATTTTTTTCTGTAGAAAAGTCTTATTTTTTTTTATAATTTACATAATTTCCTTACACACTGATAGATGTTTGAAAACGCAAATGTCTATAAAATGTTTCAACTGATCTTTCCAAATGACTTTGGTTCCGGGTTTTCCATTAGATTTTTTTAGGTTAGTTTAGATTTTTGCATACACATTATTTTTTATTTTATTCCCTACAGACTGTTTTCAATAAAGTTCCCTTTCTTATGTTTTCTTCTGATGTGACGGATGTTAGAAATGACAGAAAAATTGTTTACAATTTTAATTTACGTTTGACATTTTTTCTCTTCCGCTACATCATTTTATCTATCTTAGTTTTCTTTTCATCGCCTTTTCTTCCCGCATTTTCTCTCTTCCTGATTTTTTCCTGTCAAATATCATAGATGAAATAAATTTATTCAAATTTTAAAACATTTTTTTTGTCTACATTGAATTTCTATCCGTCATCAGTAAAAAAAAAAATGTTTTAGAATTTTAAGAAAAAATATTTGTTCAAACATTAAAGCTTGTTATCTTGCATATAAGCAAACCATTTATTACACTGTCTATCTTGGCCGGGATCATATCTCTCTCTCTCTCTCTCTCTCTCTCTCTCTCTCTCTCTCTCTCTCTCTCTCTCTCTCTCTCTCTCTCTCTCTCTCTCTCTCTCTCTCTCTCTCTCTCGACGCAATGATAATGATAGAAATTACATGTTAATATTAATGATATAAAAAAATTGATAACCTCTGTAGCAAGATAAGAATTACAGTAAAAAAACGTTTTCTTTATGTACTAATGAGTTTCCTTTTTTAAAATGATTTTATTGTTTATGTATAGGAACGAGCATGAATAACTCCATGCCGTCAAAAATTGTATCAATTACTGCAATCTTGTTTATCAAGAAAGAGACAGGGGGGGGGGGAGGGGG
>PRKT01000226.1:447101-460346 GCA_003671525.1 Saccostrea glomerata | reverse complement strand
GGGGGGGGAGGGGGAGAAAAAGGAGTTCAATAAGATAATTCTTGGCTAATGATCATATAAATAATGTTAAAAAAAGAGTAGAGTGAAAATTCATGATGTTCCTGAACTACAACGCTTCATGTCTTCATATTTGTCAGGAATATACATAAATAACAACAAGAATTTTTTAATTACATAATTATATGCACAACTAGTATTTAACAGAAAATTTTCAGTCGTAATCATAATACCAAATATGCAAAGGGAAATCCTGGTTAACGCGTACGTACTTACACATTGCTATATATCAGTTTCGGAAAGTTGCTTCTCAATAATAAAACTGACAGTGGCGGATAGAAGTTTAAACCATGGACAAAATATATCAAATGTATTTCATACTTTGCCAACATGCATCGAAGAAGGAATCAACAAAAGGTTTGATAACTTGCAAATTGATATGATATATCGAGATGTGGAAATCTATAAGTTAAAGCGATTGCTAAAAGAACAGGGCTTTGACCTACAGGTAGATGATCTATCTCAAAATGGCGACATTTTTCAACAAAATGGAGAACTGTCATCGAGACTGACGTCACTAGAGACAGAAATAAAACGAGTTTCTTAAGAAAGTAAAGACGCAGTTACAGAACTCAGGCGGGAAAATAAGATTCTAGAAAATGAGAATAGAATATTGTCGTCACGTCTTGATGCAACGCAAGCAGTTCTCGTGTTAATGTCAGAACGAACATGCCAGAAGATGAATGAGCCTGATGGTTTTACTAATTTGAACCAAATTGTTCAGAAGATTAACAGCATGGAAGACAGCCTGGATTTTCTAAATGACTCTATTCAGGAGATGAAGAACTAGTCTGCTGAACATTTCCTGATTTTAAACACTCGGGATGTAAACCTGGAGAAGGAAATGGAGATTTTACAACGATATGTGTCTGCTGTTGATAGATCGGTTAAACTGGAAGCAAATGAAAGAAAATCTCTTCGGAATGTGCAGGAACAACGTTTTTCGAACATTACTAATGCTATGAAGAGTACTCAAATCGAGATGTATTCCAATCAATTAGAAGCAATTGAAAGAAAAAATGTACACAAAGAACGATTTTCGAACATCACAAACGCGATGGATAGTATTCAAAATCAGATTAAATCTGTTCAACTGGAAGCAAATAAAAGAAAGTCTCTTGTAAATTTGCACGAACAACGTTTTTTGAACATTACAAATGCAGTGATTAAAATTTCAAACCAGATGGAATCCGAGCAACTCGAAGCAAATGAAAAGAAAATTCACTTGAATGTGTACGAACAACGTTTTTTGAACATCACAAACGCGATGGAGAGTGTTCAAAACCAGATGAATTCCCTTCAAATAAAAGGAAATGAAAGAAAATCCCTTATAAATGTTCATGAATAACGTTTTTCGACAATCACAAATAAAATGAACCATCTTCAAAACCGGATTAATTTAATAGGTATGGATTTTTTTTATACCATGTGTTCAAAAGACTTCAGAATGATTGTTTAATGTTTAAACATAAAGAAAATATTTGCATGTAGGAAAGTCAATTAGGGGAATGAGACATACGTAAAATTCAAGCTAGTGTTGTTGGAAAAAAGGACTTCTGTCATATTTATTTTCGTGGACTTCTGTCATATTTTATTTTATTCAACGTCATGTGTTATCCAAATTTGATGGAAAATATTCAAATGATTTATATCCAAAATTTTTAAGATATCATGATTTATTTCAAATCCAGGATAAAAAACTTCATTTAAAAAACCGTATCGCGATGCAGGTCAAAATCTAGTAATGTAAGTAATTTATAAATAATGCACTAAATTTTGTCTGTTGTCATATTCTATATAAAATGGAGTAAAATCGAAAAGGGATTTCCTATCTGTAGAACTCTTTAAACACACTAAAACCCAAAAACCAGCTGTAATGAAAGAAGGATATGGAGATAACGAACAGTATTCAATCTACAAGTCAATAAAACAATACAAAATAAAAAGCAGAGCAAACACGGACCCAGGAAACATCAGAGGTTGGATCAGGTGCCATGAAGGAGTGAGCATCCCCTGCCGACCGATCACACCCGCGTGTGCTCCTTGTCATGATCAGGAAATAACGGAAAAAATCCGTCGTCAATTCAATTCAGTGTAAAAATAATGGACTAACAATTGGTATGAAAAACGTCAGTCAGCATTTGACTCAATGATAAATTGTATTTGCTGACAAGGTCATTGTATCGACCATAGAACTTACGAAATGATGACTTTAAACGAGACTGCTGATATTCTTGTTTCATCAACTTGCTTGTCAATAATTTACCTCGTTTTAGAAATTGTTCATACGCAGAGCATGCACTTGCATAGAGCATGATCAACTGAGATATATATACTCCCTATGCAGGTGATGAAGGTATATTGCTGCATAAGTAAGGGAAGTTTACCATAGAAAAGTTAAATTCATCACGTTTATCATATAGCTTGGTTGTTAGATTACCATTAGTGTCTTTTTCAAGTAAAATATCTAAGTATGAAACAGAAGTGTCGGACTCTGTGGTATCTCCTATCTCAAGCTCACCAGGATATATCGAATCGACGTAGGAATGGAAATTACCATTATTAATTGACAATACGTCGTCGATATATCTAAATGTCGAGTTGAAGGCCACCGCAAGCGCTTTCTTCTTTTCACGCATAAGATTTTGCATAAATTCTGCTTCATATGAATATAAAAATAGGTCTGCCAATAACGGAGCGCAATTTGTGCCCATGGGTATTCCAATAGATTGTTGGAATACCTGGTCTTCAAAAACCACATAGATATTGTCAATCAGAAACTCAAGCATCTTCTTGATGTCAACTTCAGAGTACTTATGTGTGCAATCAGAATCTGTTTTAACAAAATAATTTTGCAAATGACCAATGACGAGGTAAGTAAATTTATGAGTTCCATTTTTATTTAATAAGCAGCTGTCAATGATATCAAAAAGCCTGGATTTTAATTTGTCGTGGGGAATTGTTTTGTATAGAGTTGAAAAGTCGTTTTTAAGTTTTTAAGCTGTTGACTGTTGTAAAGTTAAAAAAAATTCAAACCAAAAATTTCTTTACAAGCTAAAAATAAACATACATAACAAATGCAAAATGAAAATGTAAATTCCTATCAAAAATGTAAATAACCTATCTCATATTTCTGACATCCAGAGCAATATAACGGCTTTAATGGACATAACTGAGGTCCTAAATAGGTCATTATTGCAACAAATGTCAGCATGGACCCAACAAAAACGTATGCTAAAGCGACAATTTTTATGGAATCATTTAAATTTGTGGGAGGCAATGTTCATGGATAACCAAAATTATGTTAGTTTTTGGGGAGGTATTTTCGTTGGTACCTCGTAAATTTAGACGGTTTAATGAGTAAATCATATTGACAAAAATAATGTTCTTGGAGATGTAAATTCAGATATAAGGGTGACCCACGAAATTAAATAACATTAGCCCGCCCCCCACCACCACCACCACCACTACCACGAATAACGGTGAGCCCACAGTATTCTATCAAAAGTGTTTTGCAGTTGACTTTTCTGTCTATACATTATTATGTTTTTCCTTTGAAATGAGTAACGGTTCTTATTTGCATTCCCTTCTGATTGTTTGCCGACATCATGCCTTCAATTTGAAAATTCTTTCCATCATTAAAGGAAACACGTTGATCCTTGGAGTGAAACTTCAGAATCTACAAGACGATGTATCTGCTCTAACAGTCGTGTCGAATAATCTGATGAGTCAGTATAACTCGACTGAAGATCGAATAGCGGATCTGCAAAGAATAACTGAAGAGAAAAACAATTCTGATATAATTCAGAAACGAAATCTAGCAGTGAAAATTGAAACAATACAACAAAATGTATCTTCTTTAGCTATTTCTGTTCAGTTGGAATCGAATGAAAGAAAAAATCTTCTCAATATTCAAAATCAACGATATTTGAACATCACGAACATGATCGAGAGTATTCATTACCAGATGAATTCTACAGGTAGAGATTTTTATAATTTTAATGTATTCATGTTTTGTAGTATATTGCTCATTATCCATATGGCAGGATTGTGCTAATCTGAAAGTTTCCTGTCATATTGTACGAGTATGATTGTATGATAAAAACAAAGATTTTAGAACAGGGATCAAATAAATAAAGTATCAAAAAGAAACTCTTCAGATGAATAGCTAGCTATTATAGAAATATTAAATGACATCCAGTACGGATTATTGTTCGAACAAATTTGGTCAGAGGCTAGGGTGAGCCACAACATTATGTAGTATTTTCTGTAGAATAATACATAAAGAAGGGAGGTGCTGGGGAGATTTTCTTAATCTTCGTCTCTGAAGAATAAACGAATCCCTAAGAATGTTAAGTCATTGAGCTTCTTGTATAAAAATGATGATGTTTTTGTGAACTGATATGAATTAAAGATTTTTTTCAATATTCAAAATCAAAGGTATCAAGTATGATTTCTTTTTTGTTTTACTTTGTGCTTTGTAGTTAAGGTTTTTTCAATCTTTGTTTTCATACCTTTTTTATTAGTTCAACAACAAATGGCACTTGAAGCAGATAAAGAGCAGATTTTATTATTGAAAAAGAACATCACTGATCACAAACAGATGATTGGGAACATTGTATCCACAGCGCAGTCTAACAGCGACACTATTTCACGTATCCAGAGCAATTTAACAGCTTTAATGGAAACAACTGGAGCACTGAACAGGTCACTTTTGCGGCAAATTACAGAGAGAAACCAACAACAACGTAAGATTCTTGCATTTGAATGTTTCTTTCTTTTTAATTGCAATTAATTAATTTAAATACTGCTTATGCTCTTTCCTGTGATGTTTTTACTTATTCTTCTCTTCATAATAAAGTGTTCCATGTAAAATTGTAAAATAGTATGGGCATTGTCAATGCACTCAAAGCTTATAGGTTGTTTAATCAAATACAAATAGATCAAGAAGTCAAAGAAAAATCTCGAAAGTTTTAACTGAAGAAAATTAGAAAATCCCAAATTTTGACGTTATAACGTTTTTCAATATTTATAATTAAGTGCTCGTTCGGCTGGTTGACGGACGCGCCGCTGGCGAGGGTCGAGTGGAGGTTTTCCACTCCAATGCATGGGGAACAGTATGCGATGATAATTGGAGCAGCTCTGACGCAATAGTTGTTTGTAGAATGCTGGGATATTCAGGGTAAGTCCTCATTAGACAATACTGTTAATAAAGATGTAGATAGTTATTACAGAGCTAACCAGTTATCAAAGACCTATATATATATAATAAACAAATGCTACGTATTTAAGTTTAATGTTTTATTCGAGTTGGCAGGTATTGTCCACAGTGGTCTACACAACAGTGGGGCAGCCGGCAAAATGGCATACCCCCAACATCAACATAAGTTGTGCCCTCCCTGACGGGAAAAGTAGCACGCTGGGTTGACCTCATTCGTGCTACGGACACATTTCAACACAAATTATCTTTTAATTATATCATTTTGCTTTAGCTTTACATTGTATATCATATAATTTTCAAAGTCAACATCACATATATCAACATCAACCACAAAAAGTCAACAAAATCAACAGTTCAATGGTTAAATTGAAGGTGACGATTTCGCCAATACGACCACTGTGAAGTATAGTTTACTGTCTTTCCCGAACTCCTCGAATGGATAATTCGCCAAGTTGACCCTTGTCATTCATGGTTTTCGGCCAGAGATCATTCCAAAGGTCCCAGAATACGGAAATTGCAGGCAATTCAGATCAGCATCGTTAGCCTCCTTCAACGAAATCTCTAATATCTGAAAAGACAAAAACAAAAACCCACAGCATAAAAAGATTCTCAATAACATTTGCATAACTCTAATAATTTGGTATAGCCAAACCATGTAAAACAATGAAAAAACGTTATTTAAACAAACAAAAGGAGAAAGGGTATATACTTAACACCTAGCTCAAGGGTTGAGGTGGGAGGGTATTTCATAATACAAAACATAAATCTGATACTTTCATCACCCACCTTTCACTTTCATTGATGCATAGAAAAGGGGAGATAACCCGTAAACCTAGTGACTAAGTACCGACACTGTTTGGATGGATAAATAAATTCCGGCTTATCATATTTATTAGTTTTTTCCATAAAAAGGAGGTGAATGATGACATATAATAAAAGGATAGAGCTTTGATAACGGCGCATATTGTGAGATGAACTCAAATATGCGGTAATATATCAAAGTTGATTCCTCGGATTTTTTTTCTATGCATGTTTTCGTCTTTTATCTGTGTCTTTTGTCAATTATTATTTTCAAACTACAAGTATGTGTAGGCAATATGATAAAAGGAAATGCGTTTATACAGAAATGATTTGAAATTAATGGCTTGCACATAGGTTCAGTTGATATTCTTCTTTATCCACTTAGATCTTCCACTGCCTACTCAAGCGCTCATTTTGGACAAGGTTCAGGTCAAATCTGGTTAGACGAGGTCGGCTGCTCAGGATTAGAATCCACAATATTCTCCTGTAGGAGCAGTGGATGGGGTGTTCACGATTGTTCTCATGGCGAAGACGCATCCGTCAAGTGCACTTAAAATGCCCAAATATGAAAACAATATTGCTATTTTTGCCATCAAATTTAAGAGGTTTCTATGTTTCATTTCTATATTTACCAGTTCTTCTATTTGTTCGCAAATTCTTTTCAATTCTGTAAATATTCAGAAATCTGCATTAAATTTGAAGTGCGTGAGTACATGTATATAAAAAGGACTTTGATATTTTTTTTCTTTAAAAGACGTTTAAATCTTCTTGATTTTGTATTAAATATGGAAAATGGTGTTAATTCGTTTCTGAAGTTTTGATTTATATAGAAAAATGACTATTAGTCCCCTGACAGTTAAACCTATATATACATGTACATTTTTTCTATGCAAAGGTGACCTCAACCTGCAGCGATTTGAAATAAATTCAATAAGCAAGAGAATTATAATGTTTTTGATTCTGCTACAATGACGTCTTGTTTCTTTTTAGCTTTTTAGGTGTTTTTTTTTTTTTCTTGAAATCTTCACGTTGTCTTTGTACGGTAAACATATCGGTGTATTTTAATAGGTCTGCGACGATATATCGAATCGCTGTGAGGACGATACCCATATCGATATACATACATGTATGACGAAATATCGCAAAAAAAACTACTTTGTTTTTCTTTGTTTATTTAACATTTTGGGTTAAACATATTTCTTAAAATATGCTAAATCGTATAAATATAGATATGAAATGAATAATAATGATAGAAAAAGTGAGCAAGCTCACATACCCCACGCTCCCCATAAACTCGGAAGTGCTGAAATTGCCGGGAAAAATAAAGAAATCTCAATTTCTTTATTCTTTATTAATTTGGTAATATGCACATTTAAACACATTGTGTCCTAAATATCTGCAAAGTTTGAGCAAATTCTGTGTAACAGTTTAGAAGCAGTCGGCTGACAATCTGTTCATCTCTATATTCAATGTACGGCCATGCAAAAATCTAAATTGAAAAGTGCAGAAATTCCAAGTAAATTAAAGGAATTGGAATTTTCTGGTAATATGCACATCTACACACTGTGTACTGAATTTATGCTACGTTTAACGAAATTCTGTGCGGCGGTTTAAGAGGAGTTGCGCTGACAAACTGTTCATCTCTATATTCAAGGTATGGCCAAAAGTCTAAATTAAAAAGTGCACAAATTCCCGGAAAAAATAAAGGAATCGGAATTCCCTGGTAATATGCACATCTTCACATTGTGTCTGAATATATCTGCAAAGTTTGACTAAATTCTGTGCAGCGGTTTAAGAGTAGTTGCGATGACAAAAAAAAACCAGGACTGACGGACGGTTCAAAAACATTTTACCTCACGCAACAAGTTGCATGAGGTGAAATGTTTTTGAACCGTCCGTCCGCAATATTATTATATATAATATAATTAACACCTTTATGTATTATTTGCGGCAAAATGTTTTGCTTATTTCAATAATTGAACATTATTGTCATAAATATAGTATCGCGGCTCAAATATCGTGCTACATATCGATATAGAAAAGTTGTATCGTCCCAGGCCAAGTTTCAAATTATTGGTTTTAATTGGTCTTCTTAATGACTGTTGTTGTGTACTTATTATTTTCATGTATTCCTAATAATTCTATACTAAGTGAATAACAGATGATCCTTAATATTCCGGCCAGCAATAATTTTGTTTGGTAACGTTTTCAGTATAAAATATTATACGATATATATAGTGTATTTGTAAGATGCTTCGTAGTGAAACTGCTTTGCACTTATAACGCCCTGGTCGTTTGGTAGGACACTTGGTCAAAGTTCAGACTGCTCTAAGTGTCCGAAGTTTGAAGGAGAGTCACGGGTTTCTACTTTCTATTCAGCACATATAGAGTAAAATGTTCTTAATAAATTTATGATAATCTAGGACGTTTGTCTATCAAACGCATCTAGTATTTAAACGAAACTGGACTGAGCCCACAAACAAGTGATCAGCAATTTCACAAAGGTTAGGATATTTGGTATATTAAATGTAGTTTCAAAGAGAAAATCAGTCTCTTTGTAAAACATTGATGACCTCCATAGCAGCTCTTGGCAAAGGTTAAAGTTTCTCAAATGAAGTCAAACTCCAATGTCGAGGTCAATCAATGAAAAATGTTACACAAAAAAGGGCTTGTCTCTATAATTATACCTGTGAAATATGGAAGTCCGCACACCAACCATTCAAAAGTTATAGCCAAGATTATACTTTTTAAAATGTGGGTCAAAATCCTTTGTCCATGTCATAAGATCATATTTTTGGTATGCATAAGAAGGTCTTGGAATTAGAAAATACACGTGAAAGAATTGAGCACCAGGACGAACTATTCCAAAGTTTTACCCAAGGATGATTTTTCATGAGCACATGAAGGCTGAACTCCAAAATAGAATGGTCGAAAACATTGCTATCCAAACGAAGGTCTTGTCACAGTGAATACATTTGTGAAATATGAATGCCCTAGTACCAACTATTCAAAAGTTTTGTTTAACTTTAAAAGTGATTCAAAGGTAAAAAAAAAAAAAAAAACGTGAAGAAACTTCTTGCCAAGAAAAACATGCATGCAAAATATAATTACCCCTACCACCAATTGTACAGAAGTTTTTGGGCAAGGTTAAGGTTTTATTTTTTTTGCAAAAAAATGGGTAATGCCCTAAACATCGGAATAATTCAGCACCGTGTCGCAATGAAGTTTGTTAATTGAATTGTATAGTGTTGAACGTCCCTCTCGAGAAAACTTTTAATCATATAGAGACGCTACATGTACCATTTGCCGGTGAAGAGCTACAAATTTTTCCTATACTCGGTACTTAGGACATTGAGCAGTGAGGGATCTCTTTGTGCCAGCACCTACTGCGACACGGACCTTGGTTTATACGGTCTCATCCGAGGGACCGTTCTCCACGTCCCACAGTTGAATTTGAACCCGCGACGTAAGGATCAACTTCTTTCTTTGCGACTCTGGAGCAGAAGATGTATTTATCGCAGATACGATTAACGTCATCCTGTCTTGTTCTTTGACGATACGTCAACAACCATATGTTAATAAATGAATGTTATAAGAAGTAAATAAGATTTACTAAAAAAAAAAAATCAGATCTCTGTCATATATAAAAAATATAATTTTGCCGTCTGTCGCCCAAGTTGCAACGGTAGTCCCAGTTGACAGTAATAGGGTGTGTTCATTATATCCGAAAAATTCTCCTTGGGTGAAAGATGAGTAAAAACAACAATTCTGGATTTTACGTACACGTATTGTTGTTTAAGGGCCTTGTACATGTAAAGCGGTATAGGGAAAGGCATGTTGTTGTCCTGTACCATATATCATTCTGACATTTCCCGTGACCATTATATGCCTTCGTAAACCACGATTATGCGTCTACCAGAAGACTGACATTGTACAAAAGATATGTATAGTTCTAAAACTTTGTAATTATGACGTATATATAAACAGAGAATCCGTTTCGAACACTTTAGGAGTTTCAGTCATGGAACATACACGCCTCTCGTATTATCCGATAAATTCAAATATGTTAAGAAATGTCACCCAATTTCATTTTAGTAGATTCTGAAGGACATCAAGTATTCACCTGTTTGTGTCTATCTGATCTTAAAAGTTCTTGCCCAAATTAATATGATATATCAATACGCTCGTGTAATTCATATCTCAATGTTAGAATTAATAAAAAAAGATTTTTCTGTAGAGATATTTTCCGTACACATTGCTAGATGTTTGAGAAGTACAAATGTCAATAAAATTACCACTTTTAGCTTGATCTTTCCAAATGAGTTTTGTTCCGGATTTTCCATTAGAATTATTGAGGTTTTTTATTTTTGTATACACTTAATTTTTTTTATCTTAATCCCTACAGACTCTTTTTATATCCGCTGTTTAATCAAACTTCCCTTTATTATGTTTTCTTGTGATGTGGCTAATGTCAGAAATGACGGGAAAAAATGTTTACAGTTTTTACATTTTTCTCTTCCGCTACATCATTTTATCTATCTTAATCTTTTATCATCGTCCTTAACTTCCCGCATTTTACCTCTTCCCGATATTTTTCTAATTTTTAAACATTTTTCGTTAAAATTGATTTTCTATCCGTCTGATTCCGTCATCACAAAATATTTATTACACGGTCTATCTTGGCCAGAAACAACTCTCTCTCTCTCTCTCTCTCTCTCTCTCTCTCTCTCTCTCATGATGCAATGATACCATTGACAAAAAATACTTTGTGTCTGAATAATGGTAGAAATTACCTTCAACATTTGAACATTAATGTTTTTAATCATTATCTCTGTAACAAGATAGGAATAACAGTAAAAATAAAAAAACGTTTTCTTTGTGTTTCTATTGAGTTCCCTTTTTTAATTTATTTTATTTTTTATGTACATGTGGACCTTCAGACATCCGGACGCTTCAGTATCCAGACGATTTTCATGTATATAGGAAGGAGCATGAAGAGCTCCACGACGTCAAAAATACATCAAATACTGCTACCTTATTTATCAAGAGAGAGAGAGAGAGAGAGGAAAGAGAGTGATAATTGACATGATTCGTGGCTAATGATCATATAAATCATATAATATCATATAAATATTGTTAATGAAAAATATGAGTGAAAATTCATGATGTGCTAAACTCATCGCTTCAAGTCTGCATATTTGTTAGGAAGTTTGCAGATACATAAGTAACATCTTTTTCTTTTTTTTTTTTACTTAAAAATAGTTTAAATACATATATGCACAACTAGTATTTAAACGAATTTTTTCAGTCGTAATCATATACCAAATATTAAAATTAAATCATGATTTTCAAAGTTAAATTTATGTTTATAATAATCTTTTAATCAAGGAAATCCTGATAAACACGTGCGTTCTTACACATCAATTTATCTGTTTCGGAAAGTTACTATGGCACGCCGATTGGTTCAAAATTATTTTCTGCACAACGATAAAGATTTTATACACGAGCTAGATGAAAAAATTACACGAGTAAAATAAAACTGCACGTACAGGTAAAAATTGCACATAGTTTGAAAGATTTTAACACAAACAAAATGAAAAATACACGAACCCGACATTTTTTGCACGATTTAGGGGTATAATATGCACAAACAAAAAGCAAAAATTGCACGAGCAGAGAAAACTAAAAATTACACAAACAATTTTACTGCGCATACAGCTGCGCATATCATTATTATGCACATAGAATATTGATTGTGATCTTGGTTTTCTGTGCTCTTTATCGCTTCATGTATACTGAGCTGGATGTAATCGAGAATGGAAATTAAATGGCGTTGACCATGGCATGTACTTTATTTTGCTTCTTTATTTCTTTGCTAAAACTCGATCCAATTTCTAGCTAATGTCAATCGAACAAATGAAGTGTTTCCATGTGGTCTATGTGAGAATACGTTTTTCGAAATATTATGTTTTTCTTATATTGTCCGAGATCCTAACTAATATTACGGAGGTATTATTTGATGCCGGACAAAAATTGTGACAACAAGGAATCGTATAATGCGGGTAAAAAAAAATGCATATGATGCATACTCGACTCCAAACTAAAAGCAGGGCTCGACATTAACGCTTGTCCGGTACCAATAAAAAAAATTACGGATAAGTGAATATTGTGGTGAATATTGCTGGGCACTTGTCCGATTGGACAAGTGATTTTCTTATGTAAAGTTATCGAATAAAAATGGAGGCAGTACATAAACCTGAATTTCGATCCTGATATCAATCGCTATGTAAGTTTACACGATGTTCACTAATTGCAGCCATAATATTGCATGGCGTGGATCTTACGACGTTTGCAAGTTTGGAATATATTTGATTGATATTACAGATTCACTTGCGAACATTTATGCAGTTGTCAGGACAGGAAGCCTAGATAAAATTTTGTTTTATATGTGTTTTGTCTTATTTATCAATAACAACACTAATAAATCAAGCACATTTAATTTTTTAATTGTTTTCAAGTTGACATAACAAGACATTCATCGAAAAATTTTCGGACAAGTGAAGTTGAAGTTCGGACAAGTAAATATCTTGGTCCGAATGGACAAGTAGGAAAAAAAGTTGATGTCGAGCCCTGAAAAGTACCTAACGATTTATAAACAGTACGTTTGACTAGGATCTTGATTTTCTTTAAAAAAAAATGTTAGAATTATTTTGCTATGTTTTTGATTAAATAAACTCTCTATAGCTTTTGAAAAATTCTAATTTGAAGATACATCTTAAACGGAAATTACTTTTAAAAATATAAAATTAGCACTCGCATAATCAAACGATTAATAAAGCTGATTATTCACGACATTGGCAGAATTATTTCTGATTATAATCATTAAGCTGTGGAATTAATTTTGGTACTTTTCATTTGTACCTATTTTATTTTCTTTACCACTCGGAATATGAAATTATATATACCTATATTCGATTCATTTGGCTGGATAATTATTTTTTTAAACTTAAGAACGTTGGGATTACCTTAGATGACACAGCATGTATTTAGATCTCATGCGCGGATCTAGAGGGGGGTCGGGGTGATGGTGTCAGGACCCCTTGGATTTAAAAAATGTATATACTAAAGCAAGCAAAAAAGTTATGGAAAACGCTGACCCCCCCCCC
>PRKT01000226.1:395746-427836 GCA_003671525.1 Saccostrea glomerata | reverse complement strand
CCCCCCCCCCCCCCCCCCGCTTTGCTTCAATTCTTTTTTTAAATTTCCGATGTATATCACATTGAGTAAAATTCAGTAAAATAGGACAGCATCTTAACTAAAACGAAACATGTATTTGTTTAATTTTACTTCTAATAAATAATTTTAATTTGTGGTAAATAATTTTAAATTGCAATAAATACTACATTACACACAAACCGAAGTCAGGTAAAATTTTTGAAATGTTAAAACTGGATAACTTCATAAATATTATTATACCACCTCCTTACTCCTTAATAAAATTATGGAGATATTGTGATGGGAAAATGAGATATCTCCAGAATTTTTATAACACAATGTCAATGTGACCTTATATATTCTGTGCTGATCTATTGGATATTGGGGCCTACCTTTAGCAAACATGGATTTTGCCATTTTACAACTCAAAAAGAATGGGAGTACATGTATTATTTTGTCAGCTCCATGCTCACAGTACAGAAAAACTTTTAATATGCAAACCTCAAGCATGCAAAATTATTTTTAAAAAAACACCAATGTATAGGAATCTCCAATTTTAATTGGTAAACCATTCAATAGTTATATATAAAGCATTTCTTTGCTTTCTATTATACCTCACAAACATCACACATTACCAACAGCCACACAGACTTCCATATTGAATTAAAAATTAATTGAACACCATGATTATAAAGCCACATTTCATTGGGCGACTCATCGAACTCTAATCCAGGGATCAAAATCTGGAAGTTTGTTCATATGGATCTTGTCTGGATCTCTATTAAGCATGTGCACCAAATGCTGAATAATTTATCCATAAATGTTTAAATAAGCAGATGAAAGCACTTCACTGATGTCAAAATTATCATGACTGCTCAGTCTACGAAAGAACTCTTGTAATTCCGAATTCTGTCTCCAGATTCTACACAAAACCAAAAGCCTTGGTCTTGATGGCTAGGAGCATTTTGCTGCGTAGCACGACTTTGGAGGAGTAGAGAGGTATGTAGAGCCGTGATATACAGGTGTTGGCGGTCGGTAGATGGTCGTCTCCAGCCGGGCGTATGGTGATGCTGGGCATGGGCTGGAATCCTTCCTCACTGGCAGGGAGAGCTGGGCTGGATGTCCAGAAATATACCTGTATGAAGTAGACATGTACTGTGTATTTATCTATATATGATATCTATATATGCACTTCATTCTTGCCTGGGTTGTAAATGGCAATAATATTTAGAATTTATATTTTTATTAAACATCTAAGACTTTAAAACAATCATAGTGTGACAAATTGAATTACTCCTTAGTCTGAATCTTACCAAATCTTGTCTCTCGTGGTTGTTCATCTTCTCCACAACTGACCAAAACCAACGCTTAAATCTCTGGACCTTGTCATTACTTTCACCTAAAATATAAAGTAACCTATCAATTCCTGCACTATTTAACTTGACATGAAGCTAACCCAGAGGTATATCATACATGTAACTACTAAATTGGAAATGCATGCATAACTTTCTATTTAAAATCAAGTCCTTTTTCCCCAGAGAATTTCCCTACTACAATCACTTTTTTTCTCAGAGATTTGGCTAAATGGTTAGTGTTATCTTCTACTTGACATCTTTTCTACAGCTTTGTGGACTTACCACTTTCATCATTAAATGACGTATAACTGATGAGTGTCTGTACTGACTTACCACTTTCATCATTAAATGACATGTAGCTGATGAGTGTCTGTACTGTCTTACCACTTTCATCATTATATGATGTATAACTGATGAGTGTCTGTACTGACTTACCACTTTCATCATTAAATGATATGTAGCTGATGAGTGTCTGTACTGACTTACCACTTTCATCATTAAATGATGTATAACTGATGAGTGTCTGTACTGACTTATAACTTTCATCATTAAATGATGTGTAGCTGATGAGTGTCTGTACTGACTTACCACTTTCATCATTAAATGATGTATGACTGATGAGTGTCTGTACTGACTTACCACTTTCATCATTAAATGATGTGTAGCTGATGAGTGCCTGTACTAACTTACCACTTTCATCATTAAATGATGTATAACTGATGAGTGTCTGTACTGACTTACTACTTTCACTATTAAATGATGTGTAGCTGATGAGTGTCTGTACTGACTTACCACTTTCATCATTAAATGATGTATAACTGATGAGTGTCTGTACTGACTTACCACTTTCATCATTAAATGATGTGTAGCTGATGAGTGTCTGTACGTTGATGTCCCCCACACCATTCAGGAGGAGTCTCAGATCCTCTGCCGTCAGGCCCTCTAAAGAACTACTGGGTATTACATCAAATACACCTAGCTTTAAGTGCTGCAATAAAGAGTAATACAATGTACATTCATCATCATTTTAAGTACAACAAACAAGTAACTTTACAAACTGATCTTTTTTTTTTTTATTTAAACAGATTATCTTCACAGGACACAGTTTTGAATTACATGTAGATCTTTAGTGCACAACACTAATTCATCTATCCCAAGTATATACACAGTGTAATTTAACTTGGTGTGACAAACTGCTTAGTCATACAATGCAAATATAAATATTTACATACATGTACATAGGTTAACTTTTTCTCACCTTTAGAGCTTTCTCCAGTACTTTAACCATTCTAAATTCTGCATAGCGACGCACATAATCATGGACATTCTGAGCATTAACTTCTACATCACTGCCCCCGGGGATAAGTTCTACTTCTTCACCACCCTGATAAAAGAAATACAATCCATTTACTTGATCTCTTGAAAACTTTTATTCCTTTTTACCCCCTTCTCTCTGCATCAATTTTATTGTAATGTCTATCAGTGCTTGAGCTAATTATGTCAACAGAATTTTTCATTGCCAAAAAGAATAATTTTATGTAGTATACAATGCATTTAATAACAAGTCAAAACATCAAGGAAAAACTATTCATTAATATTTAACATCACATAATCTCTTTAATACTGTGTTAGTACCTCAGAAAATCATACAATACTTTTCTGTTATAAATTTTCGTACCTCCTCTACTCCCAGTTGTACAAAGAAATTCATATCCAGCGCAGCAAACAGTAGGGAGGCGTCCTTATTCTCGGAGTCCAGGACCACCTGTCTGAGACTCTCGTACATTACAGGGTCAAAGAAGGCCAGGTCGTGCCAGCCAATCTTACGACCCAGGATGTACTTCAGGACGTGGCGATTCAGAAATAGGGGACACATCTCATTTTGCAACAGGCACAGACCTATTATTCTGTTAGAATAAAAATTTGAAATAATACCAATTTCTTCCAAATATTTATTAATATTGACAAACGTCATATATATTGTTTAGAGTTCAAACATTTATAATTGTTAACCAACTATCAAAACATGCCAAAAACATACATGTACATATCACTCAAGATTTGATCAGCTTACAGAATACTCTCTTATATGACCATCTATTAATTCCACTTTACAGCTGTTTTACATGTATAATTCAATGATTATCTCTTAGCACAATGTTTCAACACACTGCTAATAGACTTTGAAACAATAAACCCATAAAGCTAGGTATAAAAAATCTTAATAATAAAAACTAGGGATGTCAAAATATATATTTTCCTTAGTCGAACATTCGATTGCATTATTCGAACGATAGTCGACTATTCGGAACATTTTTTTCATAATAAAATCATGATTTCCGTTTTACTTTTGTTTGCATAGACTATGCAAGAGTTATCCTTTTTTTGTGTATGCATTACGTATGCTTTTGACAGATATTCATAGGCACTTGACATGTAGCTTTTATGTTTACATGAAATTATATTTATTTAGTTTTAATATGCATCAAAAACTACCAGCAAATATTTTTTAAACTCATTTAAATAAAATACGATAAACACAGCATCTACACGTCAGGTGCCCGTGTGACATTGTTAATACCGCGATTACCGTAACTTTAAAACAGTTAAATGCCCTAGCTTACAACACTACAAAGTTTGCGTGTTTTTATAAAAGTAATTATCAAATTATCAAAACGTGTCTCGGCTACCGTATGTGAACCTTTGAACATTACTAAAATAACAATATTATGGATACATGGAATGTAATGACTAAATAACTGTGTTTTCATTAAAATTTTAGAAACAAAACCCAGCACAGTGATTCATAATTTATCAGAAAAACAATTTTTATTGACAATTATCAGATTATAGAAGAGAATTAATTAATATGCATTTATACATTGATAATGAAAAGTCAACAGTTTCTGTTCAGAAAAATAATTTTGTCAACATTTTTTTCATAAACAGATAAATTTGTAATCAAGAGTTATCGCTCTTTTTTATCGTATTTTATTTAGTCGATAGTCGGTCGCATTATTCGATAGTCGGTCCTTTCGACTGACAGTCGAATAGTCGACTATTCGTTGACATCCCTAATAAAAACAATCATTGGATACCTTCCGACATTCCTAAATGCATTGAGCCTCTCTGGAGTGCTTTTCCCGGGCCGCGGGGAGTAGAACCCTCGTTTTCCAGGCTGCCAGAATAGCGGAGAGTTATCCTCCAGTTCTTCCTCTTCCTCTGTCTCATTTTTACGGTCTGTTGATTTCTTCTTCTTGTCGCTTGCCGATAAATTGAAGATATCTAGATCCAAAAGAGCTTCAGCACTCAGCTCTCTACAAATACAAAATACACATATTATTGAAGATTCATGACACTTTTTTGTTAGAAAGAATACATAAAATGCATCATGTAAATCATGACTGATAGTATGCATCTGTACATTCATACAAATTTTGGCTGAGTAAACTTGAGAAATTGACCAACTCCTTCAAGTTTAGACCTGGATACCTACATTACAGCCTAAGTTTATCTAAACTTTGTCAAGGAGTGTTAAAAAATGCAGACAATAATACAGTAAATTCCCCCTCACCTTCCATGAGACATGATTATATCTACAGCTTCATCCACTCTCTGTCTCAGCGTCTCCTCTGATGTCAACATCAACAACAGCTGGGCGGGGGATAACTCTAGTAACATACCAGTTATCTTAGGGGCCTGAGACTGGAAAAAAAAAACAGATTTATTTAAATATTTAGTTTAGTTGTGTAATCAGTGCAGTTATAAAATTGTATTTTAATTTTTTTTTAAAATATAATAAAATTTCAAAATTCAGATCTTGTGAAGTCATAATACATGAAACATCCCCTGAAAATGACTGCTGAAAACATTCCATAATTCTGGCTCAATAATATGTGCCATTAGGAAATATGAAAAATGTATGTTTATGATTCCCTTTCAGCAATTAATGATACAGGGTTCGACACTAACATTTTTAGGCTTTGGTCCGGCCGGACTAGTGCTTCTTTACTTTTACTAGTCCGCGGGCAATTTTATTAGTCCGTCAAAAATAACAAAATTTATTAAATAGAATTCATGTTGCAATGTACTTTTTTGAAATAAACAAAGCATTTGCATGAAATGTTTATACCAAGAATTCGTTGAAATCGCACAATCAGAAACTACGATCGTATTCCCGATCTCATTCGTTTTTCTCTATACATGATTACATCATCTAAACATCCGACATCTTTATTTATGTGTCATACTAAATCATGATCACTTAAATGTTTAATTTAATACCAATGAGTCTTAAAATTAAACACCAAATTGACTCAGAATTACCTAACTTCCCGCCATGAAGCTGGAAAGCTAAAAATAAATATGGGGTTTTCCAGTGAAAGTTGTCGAAAATTTGAACATCGGTAAATTCTGTTTTCTCCCAAGAAAATTTTATTAGTCCATTCGGACTAATTAGCTAAAATTTTTATTAGTCCGAATGAAAATGTATTAGTCTGAGACTAACGGACTAACGTTAATGTCGAACCCTGTGATAACTATAGGGAAGTCACATTCTGAACAAAAATCTTAAACAAAAAATCTTACTGGCTGTAGAGCCCTGACTTTAGGATACAGCCTCTCCCCCAGTTGTCTGCGGTACTGTGACACGGTGTCGGGTCCCCCCTCAGAGCTGGAGTCCGAGGAGGGGGGTCCCGCTGGACTGGGGTTGTTATTGTTGGCTACAGGGGCCTCGGCTGGCATGTAGAAAGGAGGGGCATCGTAGGACAGAGTACGTCTGGTGTCCCTTTCCCTGCTACGCTGTCGGCGGAGAGTGGAACGCTGTCTCTCTCTTTCTCTCTCCCTAGACCTGGCTCTCTGCAGCAAGTCTACAATGGAGAAAATTATGCACAATTATACATCTATTCATAGTTCAATAAAATTAGTTTGTTTACAGAAAGAAAGAATATTTCTTTAAAAATTTTGAAAGTTATCGATTCTTATTTCAAAGAAAAAAAATTATTTTTAAAAAAAAATTATTACAAGAAATGTTCACAAAGAAACTCTGATATCAATCATGCCTTTATCTGTCTAACGTGTAAATTCACTTACTATACTGCAGGTTTTTGCCTCCAATTAGCACCCCATCTAACGAAGGAAGCTTTTCTTGTGACAAAACAGCCTGTTAAATGAGAAAAAATATTGCTCTCAATCTTGACTTTACTCTTCTTTACTTTTTTAAAATCATAAAGATCAAACTTATGTATTGATCAGTTCCTTACGTTAGCTATGGCAGTGTAAAAGCTCCTGGCTACACCACTACCCTCCCCTGGTTCATCTTTGAAGGTGACCTTAACCCTATGAACAGCCAGAGGGGGACCGCTGGTGTTGGTTCTCCTGTTATACTGAGTGTTGAGTTGCTTGAAAGACTGAACAATCAACAAATTTCTGTCTCTCTCCACCTGCAGATAAAAACACAGATACTTTGAATGAAGGCCCTTCTTCCATGGATTTGATGATTGAGGTTTGGTTAGAAAAACAGTGGAGCCCTATTTGTTTGAAATAATTATTATGCTTCTGTTTTTGTTTGGTTTTTTTCTTCTTTAAATTACTTAAAAAAATTAAATCTTATGCTACTGAACAAAATGTTTCATCTTGAACTCCCTAGCTATAATAAATACTAAACCCATCAACTGAGTGACAGAGTTCACTTACATCCAAGATGATATCCCTCTGTTGAGAGTTTCTGATCTTTTCCATCTCACGTCTAAACTTGCTCTCCTTTACCGGGAATCCACCCAGTTCACTGATGACAGATCCTGGCTCTGCACCCACATCATCACAGAAGACACGCCCAAACAGGTCAAGGGCCAATCGCCAACGCCCCAGCAAAACGTCATGTGACACCAAGTTACTTAAGGGGTTCAGCCTGAAACAAAATAATCTTTATATACTGACACGCAAAAGAAACGCAACTAGCAGTAATCTACAAATGTTTGATTTTTTATCTCATGATTTTCAAAAGCGAATAAAGTAAGGCTTAACTCACTTTTCAGAACATCAGAGATTTGATAACAATCATAAATGTTTATCTGTTTACTAAGTAAAATATGACTGTTAAAACACCCCCCTCCCAGCCATTAAAGTAAAACGCGCAAGACTGTCCTAAACAACAATTGCAGCTTAATTTCTACGATACAATAGTTTCATTAATATTGAGATCTGAGCGAAGGAATTACATGTATCCTTTGGCATTTTTAAATGCCCGTTTTTCAGATGATTAGGTCGAATTTTCTCTAATTTAGAGCAGTGTGGCCACCCTTGGACTTCCGGTACAAGGATCTCCTTAATGCATATGATACGTAAGACCCTGTTGAGGCGTAATGTAGTGAAATTTCGCATCAGCAACTCTCCATCACCTTTACATTGAAATTTTCCAGCTAGAGCAATGGAAATGCGTACACAAGCCATTTTTAAGTAGCCTTAACATCGTTACGGGAAACAAAAGGAGAGTTTATTTTTTGAACTATTGCTGCATTACTTATGTTGAACAGTAAAAAAACCCTTAAAACTCAATAATATTGCCAAATCTTTTGTTAAACTTGCAATTTTTGATTTCTGTTAAGCAGACTCAAACTTGACTTCCGGTTATGGTATGGAAGTCGTTCAACCGTTAAATTACTGATGTTTAACAAATTGAAGATATTCATAATTTTAAGATACAAAATTCTTCTCTTTACATATTTATTTCCCCCTATAGTCGGGTGTTGCGTTTCTTTTGCGTGTCAGTATAATATACAGTATAATTTGTCCAATCCGGCTACCACTGGTTCCATAAAATTTGGCCGGTTTAGACAGAATTCGGAGTGCAGGAAAAATGCAGGAAAATATTACTTTTAAAAAATTAGTTGTTTATTTACAAGTACTTCATACTCATAATATAAAATATAATTAAATGATAAAATCAATCAACATTTTGGAGTCTAGAAATTATTAAATAGTCTCTCATGACTTACTGTATTTTCTTGTTAGTTCACGAAGTTTGAAAGTCGGGTGAAATGTTACCTAAATCAAAATCTACAGGCACGCATAATATAGGCCTACTATATTTCAAGCGGACCGGGTTTCATGAAAGAGTTCATTCAATGTGTAAACAGTAATGCACAATTATTTACGATGTGCTAATTATTGGAATGAACTTTTAATTTTCATGTAAAAAAAAATTACGTCTTCCCCCACAGTGTTATGGCGCCATTTTGAAATGCGTTCGATTTTCGATCCCGATTATTATTTTGATTTGTAAATCGCGTACATATATATTTTTGTGTTTATGTTATAATGTGGTAAATGGAGTCAAAACAAAGTTGTTTTTTTTTAATTGTAATTTAATCATACAATATTTTTTCAAGAGGGCTCTGTCACCGCCGCATTTCACTGAGTTCGTCTCATGGCACTAATGCTAGTGTAAACACGGATTATCACATCCACCACGAAAGGTGTTAATTGCTTTGAAGTAACTCAGGTAATCATGTGTGGCCGGATTAGAGGAATGATTACCGTTAATTATGAGCAGTTGGGACCAGTATGGCCGTTCGGAATACGGAATAGACAGTATCCGGACTACACAGAATTTTTTCTAATGAATTTGTTAAAGAAGGGCATGGGACTAAAATTTATAGACGGATTGGGCAAAAATCCGGAGTACTCAGAGTCCGGATTAGACAAATTTTACTGTACAAAAAATAACATGTACTTTTAGAAATGTTTTAATGTACGTTGATTTGTACTCTGTATTTTTACTGTTGCTTTGTTGAAGGCTTTGACAGAGAATACTTTCTAAAATTTATATTCAGTACATGTATTATGAGGCAAATTTCACGATGTTATTTCAATGCCTCACCTGACAGGTCCCAGACCTGGGGGTACAGCTGAGGTCTCTATGTCCACAGTGTTACAGACATTCTCATGAGCTCCCACCATGTCTAGACCAGGCTCCACAGACCCAGAGGGCAACGAGTCACTGTAGCTGAAAGATTAATCATACACTTAAGCTCCATAACTTGTCTACATAAACTCATACCATATACAATACTTAATTCTAATCCAAATCAACAGAAAACAAATACCTGAATAACAATGTCTACATTCATAAATATATGTTAAACATTTAACTTAAATCTGCAATATAAGAACTGAGCATGTAATAAATCAGTTTTACCTGGCCTGCATGGATGGACCATCACTAGATGACGGAGTCCTCTGGTCAGCCATCTCCATTGTGGAGGGTCCAGGGATCTGGTCAGGGAAGGGGGCGTTGTCAGGCATGCTCTCTGAGGGCAGAGACTGCATGGACTGAGATTCCATCATCCCTGGTATCATCCCCATAGACACCCCACTGCTGTCTGTATTGCTCTTTGTCAGGGATGAGGACATCCCCGTGCTACACTGTGTGGTGACCCCCGACATCAGGGAAGATGAGGAATCTGAAGGAACAGAACTCAGAGAGGGGGGCTGGATATTCAGACTTCTGTTTATAGAGTCAGACTGAGTACTCATTTGACTGTGTGGATCCAGTCGCCTTTCTCCTGGCATATACCTTCCATCGGGTAGCTGAGCACCAGAGTAGGCTGGTACAGGCAAAGGCAAACCTTGGGCTGCACTGGAATGTACAATCACACTGGCCTGATTTAACATTTCATTGGATTTACTCACATCTGGACTCTGTCCTGGCAAGGGGATATTGCTGAGCATAGTTGTATCCCCTGACTGGCTGCCTGCCATCTGAGATGGTAAAGTCTGAGAGGGAGGTTTCACAATTACACTAGCACTACTGAAGGGGGCGTCAGGAAGATGGGAGGGTCCTGGCTGGGATAGAGGGCCTGGTACAGAGGCCATGGGTAGAGTGGAGTTCTGCATCAGACAACTGGCTGAGCGACGCTCAGATAGGGCCATTCTGATTGGCAATTTATCAAATTGATTCCTACTGCCTGACATTTTTTGGGCTGACTTGACATCTGATGATGCCCTGAAAGGTGCTACAGCCTGTCTTATCATGCCAAACAGGTCTTCTCTTCTGGCATTTGGTTGGAGGAGATGTGGGAGGTCAGCCAATGGCAGGGCCTGTACCAGAGGTGTCTGGAATGGGTCTGGTGGCGGACAGCCTAGGAAAGTGGTGGAGTCCGAGCGGTGGAAGAACTGGTGTTTGCGTCCCGATTTGGTGGTGACATCAGATTCCCCATCCACACTCTCGTTGTCCATTGACATGTTGGTCACAGGATCGTCATCATGCTCCTCATTTTCGTTTTCATCATGGTCCCAGGAAATGACAGATATACCATCCCTATAATGTTTATAAAACTGGATTCTTATATAAAAGGTCTTGTAAAAATTGTTCATTGAAAATAACTTACAAATATGATAATTTAAAAAAAAAAATAACAGTATTTCTTGAATTTGATTAAATTTGAAGAAAAAGACTTTTCATTTATATTATTTGAAATAAATTACTTTTTAACTCAATTTTCATGACAAAATTTCAATATGTATAAATTATTATTAACCTGAAAACATCAGCATCTGTGTCAATACCACTTCTCATGTAATAAATCAAAGCATCAAACACATAGGCGACATGTCTCATAGAAAGGATATCAAGACTGGGCAGAGAGTCAGCGTGTTCATCATTGTGAGACCTCATCAGAGAAAGAGCATAATTCAGGAATTCACGACGGGCCAGGTTTCCATCAGCACCTGTAGGGATATCAATACAAAATTATATCTACCACTGAAGATAAAAGATTTCTGCGTGGTTTAAATTTTCATATCAAAGAATATTTTCAAAGGTAAATGTCCAGGAAATTTCTTTCTTTAAATGAATAATTAATGATTTTTTTTTACCATTCAATTTTTGATGACATTTTGGCAAGTACAAAATTAAAGAATAATGTCTTCAAAATTGAAATTTAATTCACCATATTCTACAGAATCCCAAAAATGTAAATATCTATATCACTCAATTAAGAACTAAAAGTAAAACTTTTGCGCAATATGAAAGTAATCTTGTATAGAGTCCTCACCGATGGTTCCAAACCTAGCTCTGCGTCTGTCCAGTGCCTGCAGTATACGACTCTCCTCACGGTTTGTTCGCTCCCGTAGGTTACGGACATAGTTGGAGTGGAGGGGGTGACTAGGATTGGCGGGGTCGGTGGTGTGACACAGGGCCGCACCAAACCGGAGCTGAGCCTCTGTGGAGTCCATTATATCAATCAGCCAGTCCCAGGTCAGGGACAAATGCATCTCAGTGTAACACTAAAACCATACATGTAAAGGTGTAATTGTTACAAATGTTGTAGAAACACATAATGCAACATTACAATTATCTTTGCACAAATCATTTTATCTAAATTAAAGAAAAAATACTGTCAAAAATTAATAAACATTTTAAAAATATTAAACTAAGATTTTTTTGGTAAATTAAATTTGGCTAGAAAATCTCACTGATAATAACTTCTAAAAATTCCTATCTTTAACTTTTAGGTACCGGTAAATTAGATTTCGATAAAAAATCTCATTGAAAATAAGTTTCAAAAAATACCTATTTATACACGTATCTTTTTATTTTACAGTAAATTAAATTAGGCTTGAAAATCTGTTAAAAGAAATTCCAAAGAAATTCCTATCCTATTACCTGTAGATCACTGGCTTCTTGGTCAGAAATCTCTAAAACTCGGGGTAGTCCTGGAGCCAAAGCATTGTAATCCTGTATCATCGTCAACAAGTCCGCGATCTGTCGCACCACGATACTGAATGCACGTGCCAGCTGACTAGCAGTGGTTGTCATGGTAACTTGGTTCTCCTGGTGATGGTGGACCGCTGTCGTGGTAACGGTACTGGTTCTCCTCAGAGTTGCGGGATCAATGTAGATCAGGCCACCAGTACCTCCTAAACACAAATAAATGAAAAGTAAAACACATAACTTTTAGGCACTTTTTTTTTTTTACATAAATTTTACATTTATGATAAAAAAATTCATACAGAATAAAAACATCATAAAAATTTTCTCAGATAAAATTGAAGTGAACAAGTCGAATCTATAAAGTTATTTATTAAAACAAAGTGCAGCTTCCCTGAGATTCTATTTCTCAATGTTGGTACTTTCTGTTACCTGTGGTAGTGGTGGTGCCTGACGTAGGAGGGGGTCTGGTGGTGGGGGTCTCCCTCTGTCTGATCGCCCACTGCATGGTCTGGGGGGCCTGGAGTGTCCTCTGTCCATGGGAACCTGTCAAAATTACAATACTTTAATAAGTTCTCTTCTCAAAATGTATTACATAGTAAATCCAAATAAATGAAACCAATAACGTAAAATGAAATCAAAATTTTCCACTGAGCACAGCTCCTCTGTTTTTGAAAGTTTACTTTTTAATGATTTATTGAAATACAAACACTGATTCACATACATGTATTATTGGAAATACTGATTTACAAAGGGACAAAATTTTGATCTAACTTTTCCCTGCCCCCATAAAGGTTTGTATCCAATAATGCAGTACTTGACTTCAGTGATATAACCTATTCTGTATATATTATCACCTGAAGTATGACATCTCTCCAACTGTTCATCAATGAAGTTCATGTCATCAGCATCATTCCCATCATTACTCTGTTCTCCTTCACTCTCATAATCTTCTTCCTGATTGGATGATTCTCCGGAATCCTCAGAGAAGTGGGCCAGGCTTCCAAGCCCTACAATGTCATGAATATTAAAAGTAAATATTCACATTCCTGATGGAAACCTCTAGGTTTTTACAGTGCAGCAGTACACATTTCCTACCTGCGTCTGAGCCTGCTGTTGCCGCGGTGACGGCACTCCTCTGTACACTGACATTATCCTGGTTGCTATGACTACTCTCACTGTCACTCTCCGAGATGACATCCATGTCACTTTCTCCAGCACCTGTAAATCATCACAACATAAAGTATTACAGCATTTACTGCCTCTCTGATCAAAGGTCTCGAACTTAAAAGCTGAAGTAATGAAATTTCAAAAACTTAACTATTAATTAACTGATTCAGAAAACTTCAAACTTATCAAACATAAATAATTTTCAAACTATACTGACCTCCTTCGTTGTCGATTTGGTCCTGGTCGGAGTGTTCTGATTGGTGGTCCTCACGATCCTCGTGATCTGATTGGTCGTCTTCACCTCCCATACCTTCTCCTACCTCCACCTGTTCACAAAAATTTCAAAACAATATACTGTAAACGTATTACTTTTAGCGGTGTATCCTATTTAGAGATTTTGGCGGAAAGCAGAGTCAGTTAATTCAAGTACATCGCTAAATGTCTTGTATATTAACTTTTATAACTAGCAAACTCAGACAGCGCTAAATCAAATCTACGCTAACTTGCTGAAAATTGAATTTCCGCCAAATATTGTACACGCCAAATGTAATACATTTACAGTACCTCCTATTCTTACATCTTCCTTGACATCTTGTGTACATACATATGTATGCAAATAAGTAAAAATTCTTTGTCATTCTCAAAATTTACCTCCTCTTGGGGCATCATTTCGTCATCGTCCCCGTCCTGACCAGCCCTCTGGGATGGGACACTCTGGGAGATGCGTGGGTGGGAGATGTAGGACACAGAGTGGTTCTCAGAGTCTGCTGGGTGGGACCTGGGGGGCAGGGGGTCAAGGTTGAAGATTTCCTCACTTCCCTGTTCAATAAATATCATGATTAGAAAGATTTGTCTTCAACAAAAAAAACTTAAAAACTAGTTCCTCATTAGCTTAATAATATCCTTAAAATCTCATTTTCCAAAAACAATTGACTTAAACAATAAAAGCTTAAACTTGCTTCTTAGTTTTCTGAAAAAATTTCCAACTTCAAAGGAACTACAAAATAAATTCACCTGAATGGCATCAATGTTGGCTGTGGCAAGAGTGAATGGAGCAGTGGGCCGTAAGACGCCCATCCTGACTGGAGCGATTAGAGAGTCAGCCATCTCACAGAGCTCCTCTATAGCTAGCGTGATCAGAGCATTGAAGGCTCTCTTACATCTGACCAGGGGCTGGCAGGCAGTGATACTGGAACTAAAAAGACAAGGATCAATCAGTCGATCATTAATTGCTAACTTTAAAATGAATATTCACAATACAGTGAACTAACTTTCTTCAGTGAATTTTTTTTTGTGATTTGTCAGTTTGATAACTGTATAGGATGACTAATTTTGGTGACTGAGTAAATATTCTTCATAAATGAAATAAAAACTTTGATGACAAATATTTGTAAAACATGATAATGCAACTCGAAGAATTCACAGATGTAAATAAATGTTTGTTTACAGTAATTAAAGTTATACATGATCCTCCTTATCTTGCTTAAGTATACAACTTATCAGTTTCCCAAACAAAAGTCTAGTTATATAACACATTGATTCAAACCTTTTCTTTTTATTGGTGGCTGGGGTCATCTCTATGTTGAGAACCACAAAGATTCGAGCAACTGATCTGATAAATCGGCGGGTAACAGTCCTGGCTTCTGCCTTTCTGCCTTCCACATTGTCATTCTGCATCTCTCTGATCAAAGTTGTCAACAAAGTGTCCAGCATCTGAGTAAAAAAGGTTTCAATATAAGTGGATGCATATTCATGTCAACAACTTCTCAAATAAATTACTTAATTCTTAAGATAATGATTCATAAAGTTCATGATAATGAATCAAAGCTGACAAAACTTAAATGAACTGCACCTAGCTAGGTCAATATGTTAACTTTGCTACAATTAAATTCAAACTCACTATAGACATACATTTTTCCATGTGGAATTAATTTTTGCTATGTACTGATTCAAAAGAAATTTTAATAGTTTGGAATACAATCGCAAATCTAGAAATCAGCATTATTTTCTACCCCCAGTGTTAATTGAAGTTGTGTTTCCTCTAAGAATTATGACCCAAAGAAAAAAAAATTGTTTACAGTATGTGTTTTTGTTCAAAAAGTGTTGCATGTTTTCTGAAAACCCTTTCTGGAGGGAGAGGGGGGATTTTTTTTTTTTTTTTGTAGAACTTTTTTTAGAAGTTTTTTGTACCTCTACACTGCACTTGACCAGTAGGTTATGAGTGAACTTGTCCAGTCTAGCCGTGCCACTCTGACTGTCCAGGTATAACTGGTCCTCATACACAACATCAGGTGAACTGGTTCCCTTCTTACCACTCATAATCATAGACTTCACGGCAGTCCAGTCATTGAGGATCCGCTCCAGTGAACGACGACTGAACCGTGGGGGCTCAAGGTCATGCTCTGGCATCTCTACATCTAAATGACACAAATGTTTGATTCAAAAACAGATATTTCATGAAACTTGTAAAAAGAAAAAAAAAATTTAATAGGCTTATACATACAAGATGCATATACAAGTATATACAATGCATACTTACACCACAAAGGGACGTTCTCACATAGATCTTCTATGCGAAAGAAAATTTTAATATAAATTTACTGAATACTCAACTGTATATCAAAACAGAAAGTTTTAATCAAAAACACTTCATTCAGTGTCCTTCAGCAAGTTAATTTCTGAAGATGTAATGTACAAAAAAACATGCTTTTTAAAACCCATTGCATACACTTTATTCAAGGCATTTTAAGCTAGATTTTGTACCTGGGTCCTGTGGGATAGCTTTGCGGGACGAGGGGACCCGGGTCCTGTTAGGTCGGTACTGTCTCTGTTCTATCAGCTGTCTCCCCACTGTCTGAACCAGGAACAACAGGATGTTCTCTCCTCTGATGGGATATTAATTCAAATTATTAGCGAAGATTAATATAAAATGTTCTCAGAACTTATTCATATCTGAATCATATACTTTTAGAAATGATGAAAATTACAGAAATGCTAATTTAAAATTTCTGCAAATTACTTATGTCTGCTATACTTTTATTTTGTTAAAAAAAAAATGTACATTCACATTTTTTTTTTTGGAAGACCCTTCAAAAGATTAACAATTTTGATTCTACTGACCTGCTGTTGGGAAGCTTCACCAGATCTGTCTCAGTCAGCAGTCTGTTTAACAACTCAAAGCGAGGCTGTTGTTGTCCGGCAATCAGAGCTTTACATTTACACTTCTCCCAGCAGTCACAGTAAGCTGTAGGCGAGGTCCTCTTCATTCTATAACATTTAATGAATGAGTATTTTGCTTATTCATCAATACTTACATGTACATATCATTGTTTATTATGAACAATGGTCTAGATAGATTTTCCTTCCTTATACAGAACTTTTACATGTATGTAAAGTTGCAGAATAGGAAAATACTCTGTTGTTTCCTGAGTAAAGATAAACTACATTAAATTATATTATTAAATGATCAGGAATTTTGGTGCTCTCTGATTGGTCTAGACGCCTTTTCCTGAGATGTACCTCAGAGTGAGTTCACCTCGTCTGACGTTCTGGGGGGGTTTATTCGGGTTTTTCCTCTTGACCAACCATAGATTTGCTTACAGTTTTTTCGACCAATCAGATTGCGTGTTTCAAAGCATGTGTCGGTGTGAATATAAACATGTCAGACGCCAGTACCAAGGAGATTAAACGCAATTGAAAGTAAATGGTTGAGTATTGATTGTTTAATAATATTGTTTTCCATTTTAACTACTAGTTATTAATTAGATAAGTCGTGAAAATTATATTATGGGTGTTTTTATTTGATGGAGACCAGATTGAAAGTGTCAAAAGTATGGTAAAATTCTTGATCATTTAATAAAACGGTTATTGACTTTTGAATTGGGTCTACTCGTAACTATACAGACCTAGTCAGGTATTGGTTAACCTCGGCCTTCGGCCTCGGTCAACCAATACCTGACCAGGTCTGTATAGTAACGAGTAGACCTCATCAAAAGTCAATAATTGTATCATGTTACATGGTTAATAAAAATCAATGTTCCTAGATAAATGTATGTACCCTTACAGAATTTCTACAAATTTTGTAAAGCATCTTTGTTTTTAAGTTGAAAGTTTTAGACTCCTTCAGAGAGTTTTTCCTATCTGAATGAAAAATTGTTTTCTAATTGAAGCTGCATGTAATATATAGGATAATAAAACTTATCTCATGTACTTCTTGCATTATTTTGTACCTCTCTGGCTGGAGTTTATACAAGCATTACATGAATGTATATTGTATAACTTACTTGCAGTCGTGTCCACGATGACAGACCCTGGCACATTCAGTGCAGCAACACAGAGATCCCACTAGGCCACAGGTCTTACATTCAAATATATCCTGTAATCAACAAAGTTCAATACTGAAGTCAACAGGTAAAATCATATTTACATCATGAAAGAAATAATAAAGAAAGAAGTCGCTCAAATGAATTCTGATGAAACAAATTCTTTATTTTGTATCAGAAACAGTTTTAAAATTTTGTATCAGAAACAGTTTCTAAATTTTGTATCCAAAACAAGTTTCTTCAATTTGTATACAGTGGACCCTCATTTATCCGGACGCTTTGGTTCCCAAGCAAATTGTCCGGATAAGTGAAGCGTCCGGATATCTGAATTCTATTGATTTCTCTTCCAGGTATACTGTATTTGTATTGTAACTCTAAAGAAAGATAAATACTATCATATAGAAATAATAATTTATCATTTTAAAGACTATATCTTTAGTCTATACATCAGCACTTTTATCTTTAAGCTGGCGGAAATGCCGTTTCGCGCTCACTTTGTCGGCGGTGTAGACATGGTTTTAGCTTGAGAGCAGAATGACCAACATTGGATATAACGCTGCTTATATGGGTAGATTTTTAATTACCCAGCTTATTTTTACTTTCTACTTCCTATAAACTGATAAACATAGCCAAGCGAATTCTCTCATTTGCAGCTTTGATTACACCCAAGTGAGCTATCAGTATCGAGTCTAATTTTAATTTGAACACTCATCCACGCTAAATCTGACATATTGAAAATTCACGCAGTAATCATCCAAAGCGAAATCATTGACTGTCTAAAATTATTCAAATTTGATTGAATGTTTTAGGTTTTTTTCGATGATAACTGCCAACAATCTACAGATGAAAATTACACAATACCGATTTGTGTGTGCACATGTGTAGACAACGAGATTATGAAACTATGTCGTCCCGTCTATAAATAGAAAAATATTTTTAAAACCAGGTCTATAATAAAATTATAAATATCTCGCAGATAACAAATAACTGAACAGAAAATTGTTTTCCGTTACCGACACAGTTAATTGTTTATTTTCATTTGTGTATCGATCTCTCGTATATTAGTTTATGACCATATCCACTTAGCATGCTCAATCTGTGGACTAATGATCGTAAGTCATTCATAACAGGTCACAGGTGATCGTCTTGTAAAAACAATCAATCCGGCCAGTGTTTTGATAACAATTATCACTCAGTTCAGGCGTGAATGTTGACAAGAGTGGAAGTACAAATTAAAATTTACCGTCCGGATAAATGAACCAAATTATAACGTAAAAATACATTTTGAAGTAAAAAAGAGCCGTCTGGATACGGAACGCGGAATTCCGGATAAATGAGTCAAAATAACGTTGAAAAAATCTGTTCCCGAGAAAAATCGTCCGGAAGGTGAAGCGTCCGGATATCTGGCGTCCGGATATCTGAAGGTCCACTGTACATCAGAAATAGTTTCTAAATATTGTATCAGGAATAATTTTTATATTCTGAATCTGAAATAATTTTTCAATTTTGTATCAGGAACAATTTGTTAATTTTGTATCCAAAACAATTTTTTAATTCTGTATCAGGACCAATTTCTTAACTATGTTTCCACATGTAGGCAAGGAAAGGAATTTCAGGAATTTCTGCTTACCTGCTTGATGTGTTCTCGTCCAGTCCAGGTAAAACTACAGGTGTCATTACAACACAACATCTGTAGGGGGGAGTTGTCCAGGCTTGATCCTGTGGGGTACAACATCTGCATAAAGGCGGCCCTGTCCAGCCAGCCAGACTCGTTAGTGGCGACTCTCTTAGCGGTGTCTAACACCACCAGAGCTGCAGCGTAGGCACAGCCTCGCACTGCCTGCATAAACACTGTACATCCATCTGCATTCCTATAATTTATTAAGGAAATGGTTAACTTTGTCATAGCATCAAATATATTAATTAACTCTATGTAACCTTACATTGTACAGGTACTTTCAGCTCAAATTAATTTTTGTGGAGCCAAGAAACAAAATATTAATGGAGGAACTTGTTCCTGAAACTTGATGCCATACCTAGCAGAGAGTAGTTCTACCAGATGAGGCTGTAACTGAGGACATTCACACAGGATCTTCAGAATGGCCATGGCATTGACACGCCTCTCCTTCTCCTCCAGTTTGACCGGTGGAATGGACACGGTGCTGAACTCTCCCGACACCAGGGGGACACTCTGAGTGCTGGAGGACTGGCGGGGTAAACCATGTTCTGGATAGAAAGTGAAAATCTTAAAACAAAGGTATTTAAGTACACAGCACTACAAAAAGCAAGAGGAGATTCAAATTTATTGATATAATTACTGTATAAAGGGTTATTTTTGCCCAAAGTTTTTTCCCTCCATTGAACTTGTGAACAATTTTGGCCCATTATAAATTTGCACATTCATGGTTCTGTTTTAGAAATTACAAGGTGAACTTTGACTTTGGCCCATCTCAAATTCACCCACTTATGATAAGAACAAAAGGATTAAAGGAACAAAAATAAAACAAGGTGAAAAATCTTCCTGTTTACAAAACAGAGGCGAAAACACTTACCCTGCTGAATAGTCTCATAGCTGGGTGGAGGTGGTGGGTCTGGGGGCCATTGTAGTGTAGGTATGGACATGTCCTCCGAGTCCCTGACATCCATCCCACTGACCGCTCGGGCGGCAGAGGAAGCCCGCTTCATCATCTCTCTCAAACTCACACTGAAACGATCAACCAATCAAATCATGAATATTCATAGTGTATTGATATATCCATCATTCACACTTCATCGATTTCTGTGGATAATGAAATCCTTACCACCTTGAGCTTGGATCACTGGTCCGTGACTGGATGGCATTGAGAGCATCCACTGCGCTGCTGACGGCATTGATAGCTTCCAGGGCAGAGCTGAATGAACTGCCACTACTGGTGGTGGTGGCAGAGGCACCAGCTGTTGATAGAGGGACTGGATCTGTAATACAAGGTTGACAAATCAAATGCAATCAAACCTTTAAATTTACAATATTGTCATGTAGGATTCAACATTTGAGGTGGTTGACCTGAGATACTAATGGCAGTTTTTCTCATTTCCCTCTCAATTAATTAAGCAACGGCACTTATTTTTACACAGACATTGATGAATGAGAAACTCCTCACATTTTTGGGGGGTGCACTGATAATAATTAAGTGTAGACTATACCTTGGTCATAGTCTTTGTTAGATGTGGGTATACACATGGCCACACAGGTATGTAGAATGTTCCTGTTACCATCACAATGCTCCTTTACAATTTCCTGTAAAACTTTCTGACCAGCCGCTGAATCTGGAAAAACAACTCATATGGCTCAAAATAGCAGGTTTGTAAAAGAAATCAATTAATAGATTTCCTACAGACTTACATAGCAGTTAAACTGCTATGAAACTGAGTGTGTTGCAAAAATTACCACTTGAAATGTTACTCAATATCTCATTAGATACATAAGTAAGGATTTCAAGCTTTTATGCTGTCAATGCAGAGAAAAGAAAGCCGTACCTTGTTCCTGTTCTAGTGATAGCAGAATAGACTTGACTTTCTCCAGATCACATCGCAAAATGTGAGGGATTAATTTCTGGTGCTGGCAAACAAAAGAAAAATTACATTACACTTTGAATAGTTACTCAATCTTTAGTTACAATCCTAAATGGAGATTATTTAATTTTCATTGCATGTACATTTCAAAAGCCAAATCATTTCCTGTTTGTTTACCTCAACAGCAAGAACCAGGACACAGGCTTTGTTTTTCATGTTATTGCCCACTGAGTTCAGACACTGGACCCTTATCCCCAGGGCTCTGACCGGGGGCAGGTTAAGCCAGAGGGGGTCCCGTATGCCCTCAGCACAGTCCTTAGCAAGGGGATACAGGGCACCATTTCCATCCTGTAGCTGGACCAACAACTCCTGAATAAAAGATCATTACCAATAATATATTGAAGAATCTTGAAATCTTTCATATCTATTCTTTTAATTAAACACTAAATTTTTTCTTTCATAGCTTTTCTTATCTGCCCTTCATACAACTGGATTTATTTAATTCAATGACATCTTTGTTTAAATAAAAAAAGATAGTTATCAGAAGTTTTTAGGAATATAATCATAACAAAAAATTTAAGTCTCACAGATGCTACAAATATAAGCTAGTAAAACTTACATCTCCTGTGTTATGTAGTGTGATTTCACTGCGATTTTCTCCCAGAAATGTCTGAGCATCTGTCTGGAAGGTGGCGTCTTGGTCCACTTTACCGCTGGTCAGATTATAAATCGTGTAGCTCAGGCGTGATCCAGATCTAGCTATCAGGTGGATACCTACAACATGTAATGACACGAATCAGTCAAACAGAAAGTACAAGTAACGATACACATCATCAAATAGAAACTTTAATTCTAAAGGTGCTAGATTACATGTCAGCTCTCTGACCAGCTATATTGTATAACTACATATAAATTTTCACTGTATTATAAAATTATCAGAGGGAAGATTGTGTTCTTTCTTTCATTTTGAAAATGTAATGAAGAAACTGTTTAAAACTGACCTTCACAGTCCACAGCTACAGCCAGTATCTGACCACTCTCTGTCAAGGTCACTTTCTTAGGAGTCTTCTGAAAACAATCAGGCAGGCGGGGGGCATTGGCACTCTTTAACGCCTGATTTAAAGAAAAATTAAAATCAAATACAAATTCACTTTCATCAGAGATAAAATTTATCCAGAACAGACTTTATTCTGTTTTGTTTTTTTTTTGCAGGTACAACAGTGAATTTTACTATCAAGGAGGCTTTAGTTCAATTTTAGCTCTACTGGTCAGAGACCAGAAGAGCTTATGCGATAGTAATGCGTCCGTCGTCCGTCCGTCTGTCTGTCCGTCCGTCCGTCTGTCTGTAAACAATTTTTCAAAATGCTACTCCTTCTACAGTTTTGGTCCGATTTCAATATAACTTTGCACACAAGTAGACTACACTAAGATACATAATTCTGTGCATCGGTTTTTGATTTGGATGAACGGTGTTGCCATGTTTTCTAAAAATAGAAATTTCTATGAAATTCTTTCAAAATGCTACTCCTCCTACAGTTTTGGTCCGATTTCAATATAACTTGGCACACAAGTAGACTACACTAAGATACATAATTCTGTGCATCGGTTTTTGATTTCGATGAACGGTGTTGCCATGGTTACTAAAAATAGAAATTTCTATGAAATTCTTTCAAAATGCTACTCCTCCTACAGTTTTGGTCTGATTTCAATATAACTTGGCACACAAGTAGACTACACAAAGATACATAATTCTGTGCATCAGTTTTTATTTTGATGGGTGGCAAGGATCTTTTTTCTATTGATTGCGGTTTTGAAGTCTCAAGTCACAACTACTTTTCTCATCCTTTGTTTTAAGTATAAACCAGTAGAGCTACAGTCTCGACAGAGACTTCTGGTTTATTACACATTGATAATCTCTTACCTGTAGCTCATCCTTCCTCAGTATCCTACAGTCCTGTAACAGACTGACCGGGTCCTCTCTCCCACTGCCTGACTCTAATGCATCCCTAGACTGAAACTTGACCACTGCATATGCCCCATCTACCTGTTTAAGTAATGGAATGACAAAATGTAAATGTAGGTTAAATTACATGTGAGATAATTAAATTGAAACTTGAAGTAAAATATTTCTACATGTAAATACTTCTTGTAAATCAGCTCCATCATAAGCGTATGCTTAAGGGAAATACATATATAAAATAAGTCTGTCCCAGTGATCCTCTAGATAGCATCATACATCTAAAGTTACAAGTAATGAAGTTATTTCTAAAATGTACTTACTTTGACTACTTTGCCAACAGGAACGGTTTTAACATCCTCCACAAAAATAACATTCTTTAATGGCCAGTTCTCTTCATCTTTCTTGTCAAAATCCTTCATTGGTGTTGGTGCCTTCTTACGCTCTGTAAAATGATAATTTATTAAAATTCTACCTCTAATAATAACAAAATTATTTCGATTGTCTTGATTTTGTTTTTTTGGAAATATGAAATGTACAGCAGAATACTTTGTAAAAAGTGTCTACTAAATGGAGTGTGGAATACTTACTGAGGGAGGTGCTGATGAGGGTGGGGCCGCTGTGATCACTACAGGTGGAGGAGTCAGGAGAGGGGGGTGGGGGCATGTCTGACTTCACATCACAGGACTTCACCTCCAGCTTAACCTCAGGTCTGGGTTCTCTGTAGTAAATAAATTCATCAATTATTATCATTTGTGATTACATTCACCTCATTTTTCTAAACAATTCAATTACATGCATATAGTAATTACAGCAATGTCAAACACTTAGTCTGGCTCAAACTTACACAGGTGCATGCTTGAGGATCTTGAAGCGACAGCTGTCAGACAGTGACCAGGCAGACTCCAGCAGCTGACCTACTTTAGGGACACCATCAATGGTGGCGAAGGCTAGGGCACCACTGTGGTACATAGGGGAACTCCTCAAACACACCTACAGCATAATACAATCCCATTTAATGATGACCACAAAATAAATACAAAAAATACCTTATATCAAGAAGCAATTTTACCCAAAGGACTGTCATGTTTTTACTACTCACCAGAGAGCCAGCAGTCACATCACTGGTCACTGATCCATCCTTAGTTTTCTTCTTCTTTGTCTTCTCCAGCATTTTCTTCCTTTGTCCAAAAGGCATGATGCCCCACCAGTAGAGGGCGCTGCTTTCCAGCCTGGCACAGGTGTACAGGGAACAGGTGTGGAGAGACACAATCTTATCTGTCTGGAATTCTGGGAAGGTTTGAGCTGGATGCTCCAGTTTGGATGCCACACTGTTCAGGGTCTCGTCCACCCAGGTAGCCACCTTGTTGGACTCCGTGAACACTGAGGCCCTGACACCACAAGCAGACAATCCCATGATCCTCTCGTTCTGTAGACCCAGGGGGAGCACCTTAGGATGGCGGATGTTTGGGTTCTGTAATAAATTTTTGTTAAGTAGTCTTAAAATATTATCAAGAATATCTAAATGTTTGCGACTGTGAAATCTTTCATTATGGTGTCATATTTTATAAACTACTGATATCTCAATGTTTTATGTCTGTTATATCATACATGTATCTTTTACAGACTACATCTTAATGTTTTCTTTTATATACATTTGATATCTGGAAATTTTGTAATTCTGATATCTGACATCACATTGTTTTATTGGGTGTTGATATCTGAAGATTTTGTGATTGATATCTTACATCATAATATCTGTACGGCTCCATCTCATTCCACTTCCAGCTGTATAACTGTCCATTGGTTCCCACGGCAACCAGGTCAGAGTGCATCGCAGCAATGTGAGTAAAAGTAATGGACGTTCCATCCTTTAAAAAATAATTAGATTTTTTGGTTTGTTGAAAAAATACAAAATAACTTAGGCTATGCTGAATGTATACTGTATAAAATATTGAATAAAAAAGATCATATAAACTACATATACTTTGAATTATTGCCACTCCAGACATAACAAGGTGTAATGGCCGATGACTAAGAGGATAACTTTGAATTTTGCAAGTTTTAAAAGCTTTTTATTGGTTTGTTATATAATAACACATAAATCTAGGTTAAAAGCTTCTGCACAAGAAATTATCAGCATTTGTTTACATAATGTCAAAATGATATATGAAAATGTCAAAAATAATTTCATTAATGTTTGCTTACAATCTTAATAACATACCAAACAACTGAAATGTCTTGTATAACATTCCGCAATGTGACCAAAGTTTTCTAATATTCATTTACGAAATGTCACTATCATTAGCACTTACCAGCATTAACAATAAAAATAACATACAACAAGTAGCATTCTAGACAACCTACTTAAAGTTTAACAACATTTAACTTTCCACATTATTCCAGACTTCTTGACTTACTTTCTCCATCAGGAAATGCAAGTCCTCTCCAAAGTTAACCGGGGTCTGTGAAGGGGCTGGTTGTTTTTTCAGGTTTTCTCCCTCTATGAGGGCCTCTGCCTTGTCACGCTCCAGTGATTTAAGGGTCTCGTCCCTCAGTGTTGTGTCTAAACGTCTCCGGTCTCGGATTCGGAAGATGGATTCCCTGCTTTCTCTGTCCAGGTCTCTGTCTCTGTCACCTTCAATTATAACACCAAATTACAGAAATCTTCAATTGTGATATCATCAAACAATGATTAATTCTTATATTTTATCATCAAACTTTTTCAGGCCAACTATTTCAAACACAGTTGAGCATATTAACAGACAATGTGATTTTATTGTAAAAGTCAGTTCAATTGTTCTATGTAAACTTTTTTTTTGTATACATGCAAAAAATCTTTAGAGAGAAATCTGTTAGCATTTTCTGATGGGATCACCCATTATCATTTTACTACAAAACTTTTAATCTGTTTTCCTCCAATTTTCGTTTAACAAGACTAAAATAAACTTTTCCCTCATTTCATACCTAGCCTGGATCGTGTCCCTGCTGTCCTACTTCTCAGAGTAGAGTAACCAAACACATCCTCGTTAAACATGGTGTCGGCGTCGATGATGACGCTGGGGTGTTCCGAGTGCATGCCTCCGTCCAGGAGCGAGATGAGATCGTCCGGCATGTAGGAGTCCTGGCTGTCCTCATCTTCCACCTCACCCTCATCATCTCGGCTCAGGAGGTTGTTCACCGCCTGGTTCACATCCAGATTCTACAAACACAGAAACAGGAATAAACAATCTATCTACATGTATACAGTGGTTATTAAACAGAAAATTACCCACTAAAGCATCATGGACTTTGTCTATAAGAAAACTCTCTTATATTTGTAAGTACGTGTAGAGGTATATAATGTTGAAATCAAAACTTACAGTTCTCTGTAACTCCCTGATGATCAAATTCCTAGATTTTCCTTGAAGCACCACTTGACACTAAAAACAAAAAATAACAATTATGTTAGCTCTTCAAAATACTCCAATCAAGTAACCTTCCGTATATACTCGCCTATAAGTCGGATTTTTGGGAGTTCATCTCTGGTCCAAAACTTTTTGTCCGACTTATAGGCGAGCTATAAAACGAATGGTATGATATGAGGTCAGTCCCTCTGATATATAAGCTTATTAAATACAACCGACTTATGGGCGGAAAGACTTATTGTCGAGAATATACGGTAGATACTACCTAAAAGTGTATACTGCAGGCATACACCTGATTGCAGTATATTTCACATATACAGAATCTTTTGACAGAATACCTGACTAATTAGATCTTCAGGTACAACAGATGCTGGGACTAGAGGTCGGCTTCCAACTATGACCCCTGACCTTCGACCCCGACTGACATGAACTGTCCTCTGCATACGACTGTAGGCAGGTTGGCTGCGTGTAGTAGCAGATCCACTTATTGTTGTGGTAGTACTGCCCCATCGCCTACAAAACATATAAAATGTAGCAAACCATGAAGGATAAAAATTACTTTATGGTAATGAAACTCTTTCTTTCTTGTAGGATATTGAGAGTAAAATATAATATAGAGTATATAATTTTAAATAACAAAGGTCATGCTTAAAAATATGTTATAAATCATCAGACTGGATTTTGCTTAATGACTTCTTGAATCACATACCCTGCAGGTGGGTCAGCGCTAGAGCCGAGGACATCAGACACTAACACCATAGGGCTCTCCACCACCAGGGAACTGTTCCTGCTGGGAATGACAGAGGTCCTTTCATTCCGCTCAGGTCGGCTCACTGGCTTACTGTAATCAAAATAAATTCAACTTCACAGAAGTTTTAAATAAATTTATCATCTATTTCATGCATAAAAATAGAGAACAAGATTTATATATATAGGGGACATGTTGTGTTGCAAACTTTCAAATTTTCCAAAAGGCTAAATATGGAACTTGAAAAAGGTTGATTCAGGATGCAAAATTCAGTATTACATAATCTTTCTATTTTTGAGAACAGCAGTAATTTCACATTTCATGAATGATGACATAAAGAGTGTCCTTTTACTTACACTTTACTATCTGATTTGTTCAAATCTAGTTTATCTATGGCAATAGAATACCCAAGTCTGCAAACACGTCCATCCTGAAATGAACACAAAAGAATTCATATAAAAGATTTACAGTTAACAAATCTAATTAGAACATGTTATTCTATGCACCTGTGATATATTTCATAATGAATTTCCTGGTCTTGGTCATTGGATTTACAACTATTTAATAATATCTGATGTTGATGTAATTTAAATGATTTTCATTTTCACCAAAGTTTGCTTCTAACAATGTCTAATGAGCAAATTAGTGTAGAACTTTATATAAAATTGAATGTATTTATATTAGAGACAAACTGCTTTATTTATTGACCGATACAGTGGAGTCGCCAATTCCGGGTCGTCTCCAATTCCGGGTCACTCGTGTGTATTTTATGCCATATTGTTAAAATTTAAGCGCAAAAAACTTAATGAATACGCTGGTCATGAAGATTTGGTCTTTCTGTATGTAATTAATTACAAAATTTTGAATATCAACTTTAAGAGAGCATCCGACGATCGAAAATCTGAAACGCACGAATAAAAGACTTGGATGTTTCTGCTGCGGTGACGAGCTGCTTTCGTTTTTGTTCCATGCAGAAAGGCTGATATAAAAGTTCTAGATAAATAATAAGAGCTTGAAAGTATGGCAAATGCATTTAGTTACAACTCAGAAATCAATCATAATGATCGCTGCTCAAATAAAATTATAATGATTATTAAATCAAAGTGTAGTAGTTTCTCCAATTGCGGGTCAAGTAATCTCGTGGCATGAACATGTCAAGATTCTATGTACAAAACCAATCGACAACCATGTATTTACCTTGATTATCAAAAGTATTCTAGTTGGAAAATATTTTTCTAAAAATTAAAATCGAGTTTACCCTTCAAATGCATTTTTGTAATAAATGAATTTAATCGTATTATTTTTAATCCTCATACATTTTTTTTAATTCTGCATGCTGCGATTTGTTTTGTTGTAATTGTTTTAAAAATAATTTAAACATATTTCTGTGGTTGTTTTACTTTTTTCCAAGCTGCATGAATTGTTTTATGTTTCAACATCATAAAAATCGTGTTCCGAAACATTCCATGAATATTTACACGACCGTGAAGTCACATGACCCGGAAATGGAGAAAATGATTCGTAACTGGGGAAGCTAGGCCTTGCTGAAATACCCCTGTAAATATTGTTCCCTTGTAGCTACCTTGAAATCGAAAAGATGTTTGGATGACTCACCATTTGTTCTTTCAATACATATATTGCATAAAATATAAATTGAACAGATTTGCAAAATATCAACGAAACACCTTGACGTGACCCGGAATTGGCGACTTCACTGTATTAATATACAAACCTCCAGGAGGAAGGCCAGACAGTTTGGTCCTACAGCACACTGTGTGACCGTCACATTGGTCAGGGCACTGAAAGCTGGAGAGCTGTTAAATCCATGATGACTAATTTTCTCGGCAACTTCTCTTATCCTACAATGTTAATATCATAAATGAATTCAACACAAACAATCCTGAAATACATATATTTGAATAGGAAAAAATGTCAGGCAAATGACCAAGAAATCATCGCAATAAGAAATAGGATGGCCTTTGCTAACGTGTCAGTTGTGCAATATTCTCAAGGATCATCTTGCGATTTGGCACTGATACAAAGGACCATTTTAAATATTGTTTCCTATAAATATCAGAATAAAAAAAAATTATCCATAGTGCCTCTTTCCCTTATTTCTTGTCAATAAAGCAGCCATAGTATTCTAATTCATTAATTATTCCACCGGACGTGCCCTCAACACATGCTTGAATTTTTCAGATATTTGTTGTCGATATTCCACCCTACTTTCTTACCTATCATTCAGCTGTGTGTCGCTCCCTGGAAGAGGATGGACAACACAGTGTATTGATGTCATGTTTTCCTTTCGTTTTTCTCTAATTTACTCCCGGAATTACGATCATAAGTAACAGAAATTTTATGAAATAAACTCCACTCTTCAGAGAGTCGTCGCCATTTTTCTTGAGTTCGGGTTTGCCTTTAACGGAGAAACAGATGTTCTGATTGGCTTAATTGGAAGTGTTTAGGCGGATCCAGGTTAACAATATTTTTAGTGATTATTTATTTTTCACCAAAAGTCGAGAAAGTTCTTGGATGTTCTCTACTATTCAATTATTTCATTGAATATTTGTTCAATTCATAATTTGCAAAGTAATTAATAACTTTATTAAACATGTAAACAGCTTGCTACACAAAGTTTTTCAAATTTTAAAAAGTTATATTTAAATGAGTTTTCTCGAAAAAGAAATAAATAAATTAAACGCAAAATAAGTAATACTTGAAAACCATTTAAGTACACTCGCAACGAAGTTTTAAACTAGAATTTCTTTTTCTCTGTTCAATTTAAATTCATTGAAGGATTAACATGGCTATATGTATACACATCATGTAAATTAAGTTTTGGGGTCAATACCAACCAAACCTATATTCATGCAGGTTTTTCTTTAAAAATGCCTGGATTTTCTTCGTTTAATAATATTTATCAAAACTTCTGGTAATGTGTGCTGATACTTTTTTTATGTACGAACATCGAACATCTTGTGATACTGTGATTTAAAATTGAGATTATCTTAGAAAATTTCATTTGAAAAGGTACATTATGTAGAGTTATGTACGTTGCGTATGTGGTTGAAATATCACTTGTCCCAAATTTTTAAAGTAGTAATAAAACAAAGGCGCTTCCCAAAAGACAACATGCAAGGTATTACATATTCCCCAACCTCTCACATTAATTTTTTTTCAATGTTATTTTTATTTTTTTTAAAAGACATTTTTGAAAAATGTGCACGTATTAATTCTATCAAGCCAAACTTTTACCAACTTTAGCATGGATGTTGTATCTATAGGGATGAACACATCCAGACTTCGTTTACATGCTGGATCTGACTTAATTTTCCAGATTAATGATCAGGGTAAAAAGTCATAATGTATTTAAAAAGGTCTTGCCACAAGTAATACACGTAAAAGGTGAAAATACTCAATCTTCTCATTCAAAACTTCAGACCAAGGTTAAAGCTTTTGAAAAGTTGGTCAAAACTTCGAGTTCAAGGTCACGACGGGGTCCAAAATGATAGTGTATTTAGAATCTTGTCGCACGTAATACACATGTTTAGTATGAAAGCCTTACCTCTTCTCATTCAAAAGTTTTGGCCAATTTAAAGAAATGTTTAATTTTTTTAAAAGTAGGTCAAACTCCATGGTCAAGGTCACGGGGTCAAAAAATCACTGTGCATTTAGAAAGGTACGTCTTGTTACAGGTAATACACATACGTAATATGAAAGTTCTTTCTCTTCTCATTCAAAAGATATTTGACCAAGGTTAAAGTTTTTTGTGAAAGACGGACAGACTAACAGACAGACAGACGAATGGGATTCAATGTCCCCTCGCTTTCAATAAAGCGGGGGACAAATATATGGATGTCATAGATCTGGTAAGAAAGACAGTCAAAGAGACATAACTCTAACATCCAACGCAACACATCAGTGGACATCGTCTCAATCCACATAACAGCCCAGAGTCCGCAAAAGAGAATATATATAGTAAATTTTGGCCGTAGTTTGTGAAGATAATCAGTTGGTGTGAAACTAGATCTCACACCAGTGATCAGTATAGATTTCTTAATTCAACTGAATATTCGGGGTGTCGATGCCTAGGAATTTCATATTCGGAAGCAAGCCTGCACGTAATTCAACTTTTTGGAACGATGGGCGATTTTTTCCCAATGAATTTATATATACGCGTGTCATTTCTTTTGACAGCCCCCCCCCCCCAAAAAAATTTCTTATTACGCACCTGGGTTGAATAATAAAACTCGCATCTATAGCAACATGCACAATATGTATTCAATGGGGAAAAAGACGAAAAAATATTTTTCGGGACAAATTTCTGCCGTATATGTATTATAAAAGATGTTTTAAAAAGTTCGTTAAAAATTCCATGATGAAATACATGTACTTTCGAAAATTTCAAAGTAGTGTTTAACTTATCGTCTCAACCCACGGTGCACGGTCTTCTAATTCAACCACAGCCAGAATGGGAGATGATCGTACATTTTGGCCGTGGTTTGCGACGATGTGCTACTATAAATTGATGATTTTTTAAGTCTGAAAAACCACAAGATTGCGCCACATATATTTAAAGCAATTCATCTCTAGATAGCAGGTCGAGGAAATTATAGGCTTTTCTTTCAATATGAAAATATGTATGAGCATCTTTAAATTAAAGCACCCAAATGACATAAATGCCGGTCATTTTGTATGAAAATAATGGATTACTAGTATTTACTTTTGTTTCTTTACCAGGCGCGTAGCATCGTTTTTTAAAGTGGGGGGCCAACCCAGAGAAGTTTTTTTTTACCTTACCTGTAAAGTTGACAAGCCAAGAAAAAAAGGAAATTGGCCAAACTCGAAAATCCTATTTCGTGGGGGTGGGG
>PRKT01000226.1:342962-385899 GCA_003671525.1 Saccostrea glomerata | reverse complement strand
TGTGTCATGACCTTGACCCAAGGTCATGTGGGGAAGTTCAAGGTCACTGGAAGAAAAATTTAATAATTCGTGTCCGGTCCATATCTTTCTTATTGATAAACTTGGTAGGTTCTTATTTCACTCAAAGATTGCCCATGACCCAAGGGTGTGTCATGACCTTGACCCAAGGTCATTTGGGGAAGTTCAAGGTCACTGGAAGAAAAATTTTATAATTCGTGTTTGATACATATCTTTATTATACAAAAACTTACTTCTGAAAAACCCAGCGGGGGGTATTTTGTCCCGATTGGACAGTTCTAGTTTTTTTTACTCTCTTACATTCAGGATGAAAATGAATAAGGGATTCCATTATTTACCTATAGTTTTTTTGGAATCATACGAAGTGTATATGGACAGACTTCTGAAGTAGGACCACATCTTGTATTTCTAAGACCATCTGGAGTCGGAGAATACTTGAAGGGATTGACCCATTAATGGGAAGAGTCTGCATGTCTTAATTATCTTTGATGCCTGCTTATCTAGAAATCATCAGCTACAAGGAGATAATCCCAGAAGCTGAATTAAGAGTGGGGGACTTTTGATAGAGGACAGAGGTACTTCAATTCCTTCCCAAGGGCAGCTTTTCTGAAGTTATGTGAAGTATTAAGGAGTTTAAAGGGATTTTCCAAAATTTATGTTTGTGTTGCATAAGGTAATGTCAAAATATTCTTTATGAAAAAAATCATAAAAAAAAAAATGCTGACTTTTAAGTATCAAGAGTCACCTGTAGTTCATGAAAAGACAGCCAGTAGTAAGTTATATGTTGTGTAAATTCAGTTGTCCCATTTGTATTTCCTTATTGTAGTGTTAAAATAGTTAAGAGATGAATTATATTTGGTAAAAAATCTGATTCTATAATGAATACCATTTAATGGCATTTATGCCAACACAAAGTCATATTTTTGCTTTCCAAGACTTTATGTTTGTTTAAAAAAATATGTTTTGTTTAAGAGGATTATGCAAGTCAAGCCTGAAGTGAAAAAACACAAAACTGAAATTTTTGTCTTTGTTGTTGCATTTCACAGCAACATCCTGTTGTTTTCTTTCCATTACAAATTTAGACAGAGTGGACACTGGTTTTGACAGAATGATAAACGAGGAGTAGGGGGCACTTCACAGGGGTATAAATATAAGGTACCATCAATCAGGGACAGGGGGGCCTCTTGTGTACTAATATTTAAAGTGGAGCTATTGTTATCAAGTTTTTATTTTGTTTATTTATAGTGGATGTTGTGTTTTAAACATGCATTAAGTGTGAATGTGTTTAAAAGATAAAATAATTTTATTTATAGAAGTGTAAATTATTCTGCTAAATTAAGTTATATTGAAATAATTAAATTGAAATGATTTTTTTAAAAATATTTCTAAGTATTATTTTCAAGGTAATGAAAATGAGTCAAGTATACTATATAGGTAATCAAATTGAATTTAGGGTATAAGTGTTAATAAGGATATTTTTTGTAAAAATTATTTCCATCTTGACAATTCTCAAATGGGATTTGGTTGTTACAACATGATGATAAGCAAATCAGAAAGAGAATGGCAATTGATTCAATAAAATGTGCAAAAAACAGTATGGAGGGTAATTAAAATATTTACTGCACTAAGAGAACAAGTGGTTGGAACTTATCCTTATCCATGGTATTCAGATATTGGTGTTGGAGATACTGAAAATTACTGCATTTCAGGCCTCATATTTAAAAAAAAAAACTTAATTCAATTGAATATAAATATTTAATGAGATCAACTGCAGGGGAATAGAAATTCATTGCCAAAACATGCATTGCTCACATTGTAACGACAATTTTCACATTTTAGGGTCACTCTAAATGGAGAAATTAAAGTATGAACAATTTAAATCTACTTTATTCCGTTAAAGATATTATAAGTGCATGTCATCAGTATTAAAATCCATGATCTCATTGTCGGCATTTTAAACTCAATATGGTATTTAAAATCCTATCTCTTTTTGAGAAGTTGCAGCGTGGTCTTTATTCAATGACATTCTCTGTGTATCAATGCAAATACAACATTGTGTTTGACTCTCTAACATAACAGGTGGTTTGGCTCTATATTTCCAGACAACTAAATGGAGCAGTAGTGAACACTTGCATTTCTACTAGTGTCCTTCTGGGGTCAATTTATGAAGACAGTACAATGTATTATGATTTATGTGTACATTGACTGCTCAGTATCATAAATTCCGTGACCAGATGATCCCTCATTTGTAAGTGGCGCTGACGATTTGTACGACATTGCTGCCTCTTACCTTGTCCTGCAGGTATTATATTTTTTACCTTTGCCTACCTGTGTGTAGGGTATTAAGTGTTTAACACTTCATGCTACTGAGATGATAGGTATCGGGTGTAGAAGTCTTAGTTTCTTCTCTTTTTCCTGAATGACAGGGATCATTTTTGTCTGTGTATTGTTCAGGTGGGTGCAGTGACTGTTAAAATGTTTCTATACATGTATTATTATCATTAAATGCCTAGTGATTGTGGACAATGCTTCTGGTAGAGAATGCATTTCTTCATAGTGATAATTAGTCAGTAACAACATACTCTGCCTTCAGCAGTTATAATCAATATATATATGTCTGTGGAAATTGTTTTTTGTAGGTAAAACAGATGAAAATTTAAGAATTTTACACAGGTTTTTATGCAGTATTCCATTCCTAATGAGGTAGGTGGATTTAATATGTTCATTGAATTTATACTGAGTGTGCAACACAATACCACAAAATGAGTAGTATAAAAGCTAAGATAGGTTTTAGATTTGATTGCTAATTCAGAGCTGTTCAGAAAAAGGTTTTTATGCAGTATTCCATTCCTAATGAGGTAGGTGGATTTAATATGTTCATTGAATTTATACTGAGTGTGCAACACAATACCACAAAATGAGTAGTATAAAAGCTAAGATAGGTTTTAGATTTGATTGCTAATTCAGAGCTGTTCAGAAAACATTTTGCATGAATTTAGAATTCATTTTATTAATGTTTAATTCAATATTAACTTTTCCCCTGAACTTGTCAAGTACTTGATTCAATATTGCTTCCTTTGGATTCTTATTTAAAAATCAGTTATTCAGTTGCCATTATGAAAACCGCTAAACAAATTTACATTTCTGTTAAGATAGGGTTAGCAAGTACATGTAAAGGAAAAAATGAAACAAAAGAAGAACAGTTGCAAAGTATTTGATGGAAAAATCTAGGATATGTCAATATTTTTGCTGGAGTGTAATTTGTCTTGTTTCAGCAAAACTGTAACTAGAAAGTGCACTTTTTCTTAGCTTTGAACTTTTTTCAAATTCATTGAGTAAAGGTTTTGAACAAGCTAGGGACAGTCATTTTAATTCAGCGATAAAAAAGAAATTGTGAGCTGAATGATAGCTCTTGAATCAATTCTTTGCAATAATTGCTAACTTCCTGTTTACAAATTTGATAATATAGGTACATGAAAGTTAAGATAAATATTTACAAAACATGTCAATATAATAAATATTGACCTTACAAGGTGTAAAGTTTTCATACCATGATTTCAATCACAAATTACACACCCCTTGGCCAGAAAAAAGGTCAGTTATGAGTTTAAAATGGACACCAGTGCATTAAAGCATCATAAAAACAGGACACTTACAATTTTATTCTAGTTCTCTTTTCAGCTGTTGCTTTGTCCACCCAGGGCAGTAAATACCAACTATATGTAAAAAATGAGAAATTTTGGCTTACTTTCAAATTCTTTATTTAATGTCAGTTTAGCTGTGTCAGAAAATTTTAAATATGTGTGAAATGTAGTCCAAGTCTTTTTGAAATATAGAATAATATTGTATAAAGATCTAAATGTTGCTCATCAAAATAAGAGAAAATCTTTCCTTTTTCCAAATCTGAATGAGAAAGCATTGTCTTGGGATATTAAAAGCATTTGAATTATTTTTACTGAAGTTTTAAGGATTTTTTGAAATTCAAAACTTTTACAATTCTCTGGGTTCATCAACAGAGATGCTGGTAGATAAATGACAAAAGTACTGTATAATTTAACAAATTATTTACGATGGAAACTTTACCCCCAAGAATGTATTATTTCAATATAAAGTTTAAAGTCTGTCTTTAATAATAATGGATGGGAATGGGTGTGTTAAGCTATACTAAGTAGGACAAGACTATGTTTAGAAAGCTACCAATAAAGGGAGTACCCTGGTATGACAAAGCCTGATGGATGCACTAGCAAGTTAGGATGTCATAAAAAGGTGTCATATTTCTTTTCATGTTAACACATCAGAGGTTGTTAATGTGACATAAATCACATCAGCGATTCTGAAGAAAAACAGGTTTCTTTAAATTTATTCAACTTTTTTTCCCCAGCAGAAATGTTAATTCATTCTTTCATTCAAAGTCTGAAAAAAAAATTCTTAACATAAAAAGATGGGAATGATTCTTATTGTCATTTTTTTTTCATTTCTTACAAAGTTGGATGAGATGAAAAGGTGTGCTTTATGAGTGATGAAATCAGGGGGCTAATTTCACCTGTCACACAAAAAAATGGTTTGTGGTAGGCACCATATTGAGAGATCTTTTAAATGACTGGCAATCAGAGATGATTATATTTCTTTTGAATGCCTGTGTCTTTTTTATGACTGATTTGTGATGAATGTTATCGGAGAATTTATCAAACCTGTTTATCGCACACACATTCAGAGAGCTAGGGGAATAGGCTATACAACAGTATTAATTCCGTAACTGGTATGCCCATACTCAAAAACAATACCTTTACAAAAGTAAAGTCAATTGATTGTTGAAAAATTTGGATGAAGTTGTTATACAGGGTTCGGTAAGACATTTTTGGTTTTTGACTGATCTTGATAATGTTTGAAACATCACATATGTGATTGAAGATGATGTTTAATGAGTTCGCTTGTATTCTCAACAAGAGTGGAATATGGATTTATGGTTAAAAATATTGAAAAATATTGTAAATGTCTTGCTCATAGGAATGTGTAGGTGCAGAACATTGAGAATGATTTACATACATGAAGTGATCCTGTACAATGTTGTAATGTAAAAACCTGACAGGTAACACTATATGTGAATGATTGATTCCAACACTGCCAGTGAGGTGTGCCATGATTCTTCCCCTAAGTTTCACTATAGTTTGACATTAAGGTACTTTGACAGGGCAGACAGGTTATATCTAAGACATGCACTGAAGAAACTATGTAAGATGTCACTCAGAATCTAACAAGCTTTTCCTCATATCAGAACTCTTATGACTGGCTGACACTAAAAAGAGAATTATGTTTACTTAAGAAAATCTTCACGTTGTTGGGATTTTTTCTGTACCTGAGTACCTTTAAGTTTATCGGACTTGTTTGGTATAACATTATTGTAATTTTTGTTTTTTATAGATCCTCAAATTATCTTGAATTTATCAATGACTTTTCCTCTTTATCTCGCTTAAAGAATTTTCATTGTATACCATGGTGGAAAACTTCCAAGTATCTCTCTATATCTCTATATATTATATTATGTAATATTCTTACATGAGGGGGGAAAAAATACCAAAGATGCCAAGTAAATCAGTAAACTTTCAATTCGGATCTGATATGTGCTTTTTCCTAGCAAATTGCTCAGGTGAGCGATGTGGCCCCTGGGCCTCTTGTTTCCTATGTAATACTCTGTATTTCCTAGTACTACAGACTGATAAAATCTAATACTCGATGCTGACAGTATTAGTCTATATGTATAATTACACCATCCTAAAGTTACATAAGAATTATGAATTATGTTGCAAACAAAGATAAAACTCTTGATTCAGAAATACTTGTGTCTCAATAGTATCAATACCTGCATGGTACTATCGATAATTGCCTTACTTCCCTCAGTAAGTATATTCTATCAAATTAAGGAAAATGTGGTGTTATTTATTTATTTTTTTTTTAAATTATTGCATCATTTAAACAAGATCAAGCACACTTTATGATTTCTTGGAGCATACTTAATGCCATCTTCTTTTTTTTTTTTTGCATGTTTTTTCATCTTGTGAAATCAACCTACTTTTGACATTATACATCATTTTCATCGTCTGATAAAATTTTGCAAGAGAGACAACTCTGTAAAGTCTATTAGTAATAGATGAACAGTTTTAACAAATTACTATCAGGATGCCCATAATATATATTTAAGATATAGATATATTTGCAAAAGCACATTTAATTTACCCTGGTACTATAATACATGTATGTTATATGTAATCTTTTTATTCATGCACATATGTCATGTATACATGGTATATTCTAACTTGAAACTCGAGGAATTATTTGGTTTTTCTACGGGTCAAAAATATTTTGGATATTCTAGACTTAAATTTAAAATTAGTGAAATATTGATTTAGTTTCTCTAGATCTGACCCTTTCTTCACATGCTGGTATGTCACTTAAATATTACCTAACATATTTTATGATTTCAATTAGGATATTTTTCAAGAAAAATGATGCATTAAAATTTCCCTTGCCTCCTTTCCAAAGTGGGCTGAATGCATGCAAATTGGAGAGCATTAACCTATAGATCTAAGTTTGGTTAAATCAGAATTTATTAATCTCACCAAGATAGCCCATGCAGAACCTTTGATCTTACGAATCTTTAACCTGCAAGACTAACTTCCTGGCGTTTTTACATTGGACAAATTCCTATAAATTATGATTGGCATTTTTGATTGCCATTTTAATTTGAAGGCTGAATAAACAAACCAAGCACTTTGGCCAGGTTCCATCTTCCAAGAAAAAGATAAACGAATTGGAGACTTTGTAATAGCCAGTTCAAAGTCAGATACTGTTGTCAGACAAGACATCAAGTCAGCATCAATCACCTAAATTGTTAAACTGGGATCTGATGAATGAGACAAAACTCTAGTTACAGTTCACACCTGATTACATCTCCATCACAGGCTAAAACTTTCTGTGATATATGGAGAAAGATATTGAGAGATGGAGAGAAAGATTCAAAGTATTTCATAGATCTTAAACAATGACATAAAAAAGGGGGCAAAAAAAACTGCCTTCTAATTCTGTTATCAGTTTTAAAGTTTATTTACCGTTTCTTGTATTTCTAATTTATCAGAACAGTTCTGAATTAAGTCTTTGCTCTGTATGTAGGTCAGTGTATCTTGCATCTTCAAGATAAAACTGTCCTGGTTAATTTAAACAAATTATTTCATCTGTGTTTGCATCTTTTTCAGATGGTGATCAAAGAATGCCATTGAAAAGATAAAAAATCTTGCAGCAACCTAACTGACCTCAATCATTAAGGTAATTAGCATGCCCTTACCAATACAAGATTTACCATAAATTAAGGTTTAAAAAAATATTTACTCAAGAATCAGGAAAAAGTGAAGGGTGAGCATAGGAAAGAGATATACATTGGCTGTGAAAATGGCGTGCCTGTCTACCTGTTGTTATAGGGAAAGATTAGGAGCTAATTAGAGGGTACAGAAATATTGTTGAAGCTGTCATGGAGGAGACTGGGTTCTTTTTAGCCCTGTAAAAGAGATGTACAAACTTCTGTGGAGTTTGGCACTTTGTGGTCGGGGAGAGCAGTGAGAAGAGGCTTTGTTGATGTCACTGTCATACAGGGTGGCTGTTTATAGCTTCTGTAGGATTTTTCTGTTCTGAAAGAGGCAGAAAGAATAAAGAAGTCTATAGGCATAAACAGCAAGTATGCATATCTGCAATTCAGTATAATCAGCAAAATTTTATGGGTTTTTTTTCACAATTGAATTTTCTGATAAAATTTTTGCCATTATCGCAAACTTTTAATATTTTCATCTTTTTCTTAAGAATTTCAACCCAAATTGCCACTATGCATGCTTGGATGAAGGGGATTTAAGTTTGTTCAATTGAAGGGATTCTTTCATATATAATTACAGTGAAACCTGTCTTATCTGGTATGCAAAAGGAGACAAGCTTTGTGTCAGAATAGACAAGGTATCGAATTGCACTGTGACTGTCAAAAATTATTGAAAATTATAAAATTAGAAAGAAAGAAACTTTATTTCGGATTTCACAGTGTTTCGGATTTCACAGGTGTTTTGAATAAGACAGTTTTCACTGTAATTAAGAATGTCATACTTTTGAAAATTCCCCTTGGGAATAAGCTAAGGAAGGATCAGTAACTTTTAGTAGAAAAATTTTTCTTCTGAATCAATGTAATTTGTCATCAATTTATTCTTGGAAAAATTCAACTAATATCATTATTGGCTTACAAATAACACATTACAGTTTGTTTTCAAACAGTTAATTTCTTCTTTGTCCCCAAATGACAAGTGGTTTTGTGTAGCATAGATTGATGGCTTTAGTCCTTTATTAAGCCTATTTATCGTCAATAAGATGGTTTGTCCTGTTATTGCTGCAGCTAGATAATAGCTCAGTCTGCCCTCCATATGGTCTGGTATTTTTCTGCTGTATCAGCATCGTTCAGGAATGGATTTTTATCCTTTCAGAGTCCAGAGTCTTACAAGACCTTGGTAACCTTCCCAAACTCCGTACAAATCTGTACTGATGCAATTTCTCTTTGCACTGCAAGCTAAGCACTTTAGTGACTTATGAAAGAGGAAATTGGCTGTAATAATCTCCTTGAATACATCCTAATGCAATGTCATCTTGATTTGATATTCTATTTCTTGTACCCTGTAAACCAGAAACATCAGCATAACTGGTTAACAATGTCTGCTCTTTTGTATTTGATAATAAAATTTGTAATTAACTAAATTAATTGAAATAACATTATAAGTAACTTCAGCTCAAGTCTAATATAGCATAATCACTATGTTCTCTTTAATATTATATTTTTCTCTGAAAGTGCATTGTTTTCTTAACATTAGGCCTTATTGAAAGCAATGTCATTGGTCAATTACCGGTAGTTGTTTAATGACTTTATTTGTCTGTAATACAACTTTATCCTGATCAGTGTTTAAGTCTGTTCTGAGTGCACAATATTGATCAGTCTTGTAACCACACTTTGATTTTTTTCTTCCTAGAGTTAAGGAGAGCAGATTAAGAGCAATAAATCAGTGGTTACGGTTTGATATTTCTGTCACACTATTGATTGTAGATGACGAGAGAGGAGAAGTCACACCTGAGTGACTCCACACAGTATTCCTTCATGCCTAATGCCTCCAACGTAAACACACCAGACGAGAAGGTCTACTTAAGTCCCTTTAACAATATGGAGCCTGGGTCGGACGAGACGGAGGAGGAATCCTGTGGGTGGCTGGGGTGCCGCCACGCCGCGCTGAGGAGGTTCCGACACCCCACCTGGGTCCTGGTGTTTCTGTGCTGGGCTGGGGCTATACAGGTGAGTTAATTACAGGTGTGACATTCTGTCAAGATGTAAGGTAACTTAACAAATAATTAAATGTACCTGCGAAGGTAATTTATATATTTTTAAATCAGAGTGGAAATGGAAGGGGGAGGGTTGAAGTTTGTTAATTTGCCATCTGTATTGGACAGGTGTTAGTAAATGGGGAGTACAGACAGTGTGATTATTTTCTTGAGGAGGAAAGAGGAGGGGACACTTAAACACATTACTCACACCATAACACATGAGATAGGAGTAATTTGTTCAGAAATGGGGTATGGAAGTGGTTAGGGCTGATTAATGAAGTAGAGAAAACTAGAAATTAGAAATTTTAGTTTTCATAATGTACAGGTATAAGATGATACAACAGGTGTTAATTATCTACTTATGCAGTAAAAAGGAATGGTTGTTGTGATCAGCATAAGAATTAATCACAATGCTTTTTTTAAAAAGCATTGTATTATAAGGCAAAGTAAATTTTATTACACATTATATAGACCAGTAAACCTTATCATGTTGAAAACTCAGGTAGTATAAATTGCCAATAAATCATCCACCCCAAAATAACCAGTCCTGTGATGAATTAAAGCCCATATGGTTCCCAATGTTTGCACATTTCTAGTGTGCATTCAAAGATATATTTTATTAGCATATTTTCTCAGTTAAGAATTTATTTTTCCATTGACTGATAGAAGGTATTAAGGTAATGATCCGCACTGATTGGTCAGTTATCGGTGTACCATACATTATAAAGGGGTGTGTTAAATTTACCGTGAAAGATGGCTCTGTATTGATGTTTTCTCAGCCTTTAACCCTGTTCACTGATGCTTTCTGCATTTAATTTTTGTGCTGTTTGCTGAGCAAACACAGTTTCCTTTAACATAATCTGATCATCCCTTCTTTCACAGCTGAGTTTTTAAGTGTCATCATTGTGAAAGTTGTTATTTTTTTTGTTTTGTGGGGGTTTCTTTTGCCTGTATGGTTTTCTGACAGGTACTTGTGTATTTTAACGCTGGATTAAACACTTACTACAAAAACACAAAAATAAACTCCTCTTAAGAAGATCACATATGTACGAGTATGGCATGTCTCCTACAAAGCATAGGGATCCATACCTGAATGAATTTATTTAGATTTTTAAAAAATTGAAGTGATACACATAAAAAAAATAGAAATTCAAAAGTTTTTAATACCAAGAAAGACTGATGACATTATAAATGAATTAAATAGAGAAGTTATCTTCATTTCCTTGCAGTTTCACACAAATTATTTACGTACCTGAATGTAAAAAGTATTGCATAAATATGGCACTTCAATAAAAGCATGTTTTACTGCAGTGATATGCAGCTTTTTAATATACAGTGGACCTTCAGATATCAGTATCCGAACGATTTTTCATTGGAACAGAATTTTTTAATGTTTAAATATTTTGTGTTGTTAAACTGGTGATTCAGGTATCCAGATGATTCACATATCCGGAAAAATTGAATGGGAACCAAAACGTCCGGATAAATGAGGCTCCACTGTACATGTATCTGAGTGTATGGAAACAATGCTTCACATTCAGTTAAGAAAGGAAACTGTCAGGTATAATCAAAAGAAATACTCTGTCAACTCAGAAAAATGGTCATTTTTACAAAGTATACAACAATTGTCAAGACAATAGAAAAGTTGGCACTGTATTTAAAGAATGCAGTTTGGCTGTTCTTTGGTCTTTATTTTGCTCTGTGCAACTGTTCATACAGTAATTGTTCTATACCCTGATTTTTAAAAATCCATAGATGCATTTTATCTTGCTCCAATATTTAAAGTCACTGAGAATTGAGAAAAAAAGAAGTAGGAAATTTTATACAATGAATTAAGCCAATTTGATAATGAAGATTTAAGAATATAATGATGCACTTTATAGGGCAAACATTTAACATCCTGCTTTACAAAAGAAGAAAGTTGTCAACAAATTAGAATCCTAACTGTACACAGTGTAGTAAATGACATAGTGGGAATAAGATTACACAAATAGTAAGGATTTTAAATAAGTACATTATGTATCTTTAAAGCCACTGAAAAAATAGAAATTCACTTAATAAGGGTGTTGCATATATCTTTATTGAATCTTAACAAAAGACCTATTTGAGGAGAAAGTATGTGAAAAGGAAACATTAAGAGAGCAGTGACATTGTAGGAATCTGTAAATATCTAAGGGATTTAGTTTTTGAGTGCTATACCAGAGGACTCCAAATATTCCGTTGATTTATTGAAGCTTGATGTAAATCCATCACCATACTTCTGTCGGAGGTTTGGCCATCTTGGTCTGAAGGCAATTTATTGTAGACTTCACAGTTATGTCTTTTGGGATTCTGAGCGTTTTTGTCATATTACTGGTGCAAAATTGCTAATTTCACGGATAGTGGTCCATTTTTTTGCAGACACAATTGGAAAAGGAAGAAATTCAATATATTATAAAGGAAGTGTGTTGTGTGAAGTCGCATTTTACGTCATATGCTATATAACTGCTCTTTTGACAAACAATATTGTGCTGATTTGAACAAATGATATTGGCTGTTTTATAAGTCATCCTATGGTAAATCGAGTGGATGAAAATATATAACTGTTATGTGCCTGAGTATTGTATTACTGACTCTGATGGCTGACGAGGGAATTGGTTTTGTGCATTATTTGTAATTTACTGAATGAGTTTGACGATTTGGGAAGATTTGTACAGATTATATTGCCATATTGACGAATTTATTTCATTACATCGAGAGATTCATTTCCATAAGAGATCTGGAAAAAAAAAGGTGACCATTGGTGCCAGGATACAGGCGTGGTCAGACGACATAATGCTCAGTGGCCGGCGTACATGATAGCGTATCATTTAGTAGTCACTATTAATGATGACACCCTAGATCAGGATATAGGTACTTTGCACTGTATTTAGCGACACGTTATTTTCACCGTTACATGAACATTTTCCTGGTTACACTTGGCTGAGTACTACGGAGGATCACCCAACTTCCTGTATCTTTAGGACTTTGCAAAAACCACTTGCGCATCACCATGTGAAGAAAAAAACATATATAGCAAGGAGAAGAGTGAGGTTCATGGAAAGGTTGCACTGTATAAGTGCACAATATCAATAATTTATATTTTTATGAGTGGTGTTATATTGCTGGGAGAAGATGAGTAAGAATTTAAAACGGTGTCTCTCTGGAGATGTGGACAGCATAGAGATGTACATACTGCCAGAGTCGGGCCCCGGGGAGGGGCTGGAGGGGTCATACCAAGGTAAATCTTACAACTCTACATTTGACTCGACGACAGGCGGCAATAACTCAGGTGTGTTTGGTAATACAGAAGATTACAATAAAACTAAAGTGTCTGATATGTACACAGAAATATCGGACGACATGGAGGGTGGATTTGACTTCTCGAGGAAAAAGTCCTCCCAGGGAAAGGATGACGATCTCGAAGACCCTGCCTATTGCTCGTACTGTGGCTTTCATTTTATGAGATTTACCCCCACCAGTTTCCGAGTCCTCATACTGCTAGCTCTTTCTGCGGCGGCCTTTGTACAGGTAATGCGTTCTAACAAGCATTTCAAACTTCTGGGTTTTTTTTTTACTTTGATTTGTCCAGATTTAAGATATACCTGAAGTCATTGACTTTTTATCAAATAAGGTCATTACATTCTTGGAATACGCCCATTCACTGCAGTGTTAGTTTTTACTTCGGACAAATACGAATAAATTTGTTGCCTAATGATTATTTGCTAACTTGATATATTTATTTACTCAATGCACTGTAAACTGTATAACTATATCAATACTCTTGACAGAGTGGGATCAGATTGAAGTTAACTAGCTATTTTTCCTCAGATTTTTATTGCAGTCAAATCTCTGTCTGGGATGTTGGATGATATTTACCATTTGGAGTTTGTAGACATTCAGACTGCATATTGATCACTTCTGGGAAGAATTCCCAATACCCCAAAAACTTATTAACCCAAATGTGGTGGTTATTTGACATTAATGTGGATAACTTTGGCATAAACCTTGCAAGAAATATAATGTAGTAAAATGAATTTTGAAACCTTGAAGTTTTCATTTAGAAGGCATTGCATTGGTGTGCTAATGTATTTTGTGGTAATATCATTGAAGCCTTTGGGGTCCTTATATTCTGAGGACTGGAGAATTATAGCTTGTTTTATTGCATATATAGAACAAGATCTAAATGTCACAAGGGTGAGGCCAGTACAGGGCCAAGAGAGAGCTATAGATTGTGCCGATTAAATGCACCGTGTATTACTGAAAAACAGTGATATACATATATAACATTGTAAAACCTTTATCTCAAGTAACTCTGTTTCCGTGTACCAGAGGCTTGCTTTTACCCTTCAAAGAAAGTTCTTTATTGCATCCCCTTTTTAAAGGTTTAAAATTACAGTCCAAAATAAAAAAAAAAGAAAAGAAAAAAAGAGGAATATGGGAAATAATATATCTGCATGTATGTCTGACCCAGTTTGACCTTGTTTTTTTTTCTGTCTGTCTATAAGCACTATTTATTTAACTCAGTGAAGATGTTCAGTTGATTACTTTGGATGCATTCTTGAAATTCATCATAACTATAAGAATTTAAAGATCATTACACTTACAGAATATATAGGTACATTTGTATTTAAATATTTAGATCGCATATATTCTTTTGTAGAGTATGTATTTTTTGTGTTATAGACAGGTGTAAAATGCTTTCAATGTTCTCGGCACGTTAAACGTGTTAAGCTTTAAAATCCTTCCAGGTGGTATAAATATCCCCCTAAAGCAATTTCACTGTCTGTTTGTAAGTACTTGAGGGATTTTGATAGTGGCACAAAAAATGGCTCTTATAATTACTGAGCAGCTTGGAAGAAGTAATGCATTAAAAAAAAATGTGCTTAATTGTAACGAAAAAATAAATAAATGGCACTAATATTATTATACTTAAAAATCTGCTATAAAATCATCTGAATGAATTATTGGAGCTGAATTAAGAGGACAAAAATATATCTGTTATAGAAATATTACATATTCAGCAAATAATAAACAAATATATATAAAGATCTTTATAAGTGTGCTTTGTAGAATAAAAAGTCTTTAAAAAATCCATCTGCACAGTAAAATCTATTTTCCCCCAATCTGTATCATTGTAAGGTATCTAGAGAGAACAAAAATATCCTAAATCTGTCATAGTTTTGATGCTATCTAGCAAAAGATGAGAGACATAATGAACATATTTCTGTGAAGGTATATATTCTCTGATCTATCTGGGAGATCTAGGGGATTTGAACACTGATGGGGATATATTTCAAAGATGTTTTGTCTGATGGTTTGCAGTGATGACATTCAATCTTTTTTTTTTCGGTCTGACAGCAGATAAGTTTTTTAGTGGTATGAAGTGTTTAGTTTTTCAGAGAAAATGGAATAGGTTATTTAGCAAAAAAAAATTTTAGATAATCAAATATCGTCTTAATTATCAAGAAATTTACATCCCTGAGCATTGAATACTCCTGTTTGTTATAAAGAGCAATAACTCTCTTTGCTGCATGTTTTTTTTTGTAATTTCAAGATGCACATTTTTAACACAGGTCACCATAGGAATGTATTTTTTTCAAGGGGTTTACTCTGTCTGAATCTCGGTTTGATCTCAATCCTTTAACAGAAATTAGTCCTTTTTTGTGTATTTGCAATGTGATCTTACAAGAATATTTCGATTGAACCAGGTAATAACTGATGAATAAAGCCATTAGCTACCTTTTTTTTATATAGTAAAAGGCATAATTTATTGCTAAATCAAGTATTGAGAAAATTTTAAATACGTACTGCACAAGTTCTTAAAAAAAATTGAAAGAAATGTACAGTAAGAACTGTAAGAAGAAAATGGTGTTAACACAATGATGCAAGCATACTATATAATTCATGCAGTTTCAGTCAATTTACTGAATTTTAAGAAGCCGAGCATTTTAAGGACATTTTGACATTGGTTGAGAGTTTCTTAGGTATCTCAAGTGTTCGAATGATTGTGAACTTAAATGGTATATTGAGATTATATGCAGCTTAAGTGAAATGGCTTTTAGAAAAAAATCTAATTTCTCTAAGTGCCGATTTAAAATTATACTAAAAACCTACCATTTAAATTTATTTTTTTTTTCAAAGCATTTAAATAGGAGTTGTGATAAAGCATCAATTTGATTTTTCTCTAATCAAGATTTATATGCTGTAAAATGTCTATATCGCTGCAAAATTTTAAAACAGAATCATTGTATTAGCATTTGCACATTACCAATGCACTAAGATGTTTCTGCAATTCAGAAAATTTTAATGCACTCAAAATTTTGAAAAGTATCAGATTTCCCTCATCATTTTAACTTGAGCATTATAGCAAGTGTTTTTTAAAAATTACCAGGGGATTTCCTCTTGATTTGATCAAGCATTAATTTTCCAGCTGCTCTGGAAAAGATGAAGTCAACAAATATACCTGTAAACAGGCCACTCAGACATCGTCATAAAATTTTGGGGGCATTTATCTAAATTTGCAGTTTCTCTGAAGTTTTGTTTAATTGATTTCTTGTAGTCCTGTTCTATGTCCTGAAGATTACAAGTTTTATAATTAGCCATTAAAGTTAAAGGTCAGATTTACAAGAACAGAGAACATGAAAACTTCACTTAAATGAAATTAGCATGCAGTTGTGTTTGAAAGACGTACATTATCCGGAGGGATTTTTTAGCTTCTAATGTGTATTTTCTTTTCATACTTTTCAAGAAATAGTTGAACTGGAATCAGATTCTGAAATCCTTTTAACCTAATTGCACTTCATTAATGGCATTAAGAAAAAAAAAAACATTATCTTTGTAGTGTGTTTGTACTTTATTTAATAGTAAAGTGGAAATGTTGTGCAGGGTTAATGAAGATGTGTCCTGATTCATGTTAATCGGAGGCAGCATGTGCAGGGACATGAGAGAGATGTTATCACAAAGTGACGACCCCTGTAGTAAACACTGTAGTATTTTATCAAATGTCAAATTTCATGCTTCGCGGTAGGAAGCTTTAGGGTTAAGGGGCTAGCGAGCTAGTCAGAAGTGTGCAGCATAGGGCAGTATATAAAACATGGCGGGAAATACAGGTCCTTTTCGTCATTTTGCTGAGATTCGAAAATGTTTGCTGCACTGCATGAATGTACACAATTGAAATTCTCCAGAAGTGTGTAATCTTTTGACTCCTACAGATTTACACTTGATTTATCAGCCATGTGTACTGTATGCTTTATATGTTTGTTTGATACATTGCATTTATCTTGATGTCATTTGGGTCAGACAAATCTATAGATAAATGTTTTACATATAAAAATGAAAAGCAAACATTCTGTGTAAGTTCTTATTTTCAATTAACCTGTATATGTTTGTTTTATCAGTATTTTTGATAAGAGGGTATCACATTAGAAACTTTGTGATTTCACATCTGTAATTTTTACTGAGGCATCTTCATTATCTCACAATTTTATCCTCTTGTTTTTTAATGGCCCAATTCAGCAGAATCAGATTGTAATGTTTCATTTAGATTTCTAGACAAAGATTACAAATATCTTCTAAGGGCAGTTAAGTCATTTCTGCTATTCAAAAAATCTCTCTCTCTTATTATTGGATGTACTATATGGCAAATAAGTTTTCCATACATTTAAGCTTTTCCTGAATTATGTTTCATACACAAATCTTTTTTGTAATGACTCAAACTATTAGTTTCATTTCAACAAAAGACTAAGATATAATTACAGCTCTTAACAGCTAACTAAGTGTAAATTCCATGGATTCAGCAGGAAGCAGATCATTTTACGACTGTCTTGTTTCGCCCATTAGGGATATTTTATGTAACTTGGTATTAAATCAATATTTCATTTTCTGCATGTTGCATTCTGCTTATGGTGTTCTGTTCTAATGATGAAATTAACTATCCATTTTACCAAATATCAGTGATTTTATTTTACACCAGATTGCAAAGCAATTTTTCCATGTTATCATCTATTTACACCAAGTATTGTATTTGGTTTTCTCTTTTAGTTGAAAGACACTTTAAAGAATTATGTATATATGTGGTACTAGGATTAAATTTTTAGAACATAACCATTACCTTGCATCTTTACCTTTGATATTGATGAGTTGAACAGTTTTAGTTAAATCACAGAAATCAAGTTTTCCTTATTGAGTGCATGCAGATTCAATTTGTTCAAATCATGATATCCCCTGAGCCAGGCATCACTGTGTTACTTACAAATGGGATATAGATATAAGGATTTCATTTAGATTTTTCATCTCATGGGCAGTATAGTTTATAAAGTCCAATCATAGGAGAGCATCCATATATAGTGAAGACACAGGTTTCTTTACATCATAACATTTTTACCATCAAATCTATTCAAGAACAATAGGGCAATGCATATAATCATAGATTCAAATTGTAGAATTAAATTTGTTAAAATCGTTGCAAACCATTTATTTTGCTTTGTATTTGTTGAGAATGTTTCCTTAGTCGCAAAAATTAATCGATGCAGATTGATTTTAAACTGACGAATCGCGAATAAAAGTTGACGCAAATAAAAGTTGGTTTACAGTTACTGTATCATGTGATTTACAATGAAATGTAAATGAGGTATGTATTTGAATTATCTAATTTTATACATATACTGACACATATATATGTGTGTTCATGATTTATTTTTTTTCTCTCCAGGGAATGGTGGTGAATGGTTTTGTGAATGTGGTGATTTCTAACATTGAGCGGCGGTACGACCTGACCAGTACAGAGACAGGAACCATCGCCAGCTGCTACGACATCGCCTCAGTCCTGTGTCTCATCCCTGTCAGCTATTTCGGTGGTCTGGGATGTAAACCTCGATATCTAGGTAGTCTATTACAAATTAATGTTCACACTTCTGTGAAGCAAATATCAGGGATTCACACCTTACTGATATCACTTTGTCTATCTGTCTGTCTATCCAGACAGATTTATGAGTACCTGACACTTTTTTGTCACTCTTTCTTTCCAGACAGGTTTGATACTAGACACTCTTTACTCAGACTCTATTGAGCTCTCAGCTCAGGTGAGCTAAAAACAAATTAAACTAGTGCTAATTGTAACGGGAACCGTTACAGATGTTCCCCAAACGCTCCCCAACTCCCTTCTCGTGCCATATTCCCTGTAAGTTTCATTAAAGAAGGCAAAATCTATGCATTTAAGACGTAAACAACGTTTTCCCAAAAGTATACCAAGTATTTCAAATTTAAGCAATGCAGGCGTGCGCATGTGATTGCATGAGCGTAATGACGATATCATCTTGTCTACACTATTTTACTCATTTGCACGTGCACGCACGTGCATGATGACCATACCTTCTTGTAGGAGTCCATTATGTCTGTCTATGTTCTTAATCCCATCCTGTTTGGTTGAAAAACAAGGGAGTTATAGCCATTTAAAGTTTAAGCCAATCAGATTGCAGCGCACGTGCATGCGCGTATTTTCATGACAATTATTATATATCATATTGTAGGACATCTTAAAGTATGCTTATGTTTTAAATTTCAAAGCATTTTGTAAAAAAACAGAAAAGATATTGAGATTTTTGTTTCAGCCAATCAGAGCAAAGCGCACGTGCACGCACATGCATGCATGTGAATGGTGACCATACCATCCTGTAGGAGTCCTTTATGTCTATCTATGTTGTAAATCCCATGCTGTTTGGTTGAAAACCAAGGGAGTTATACTCATTTAAAGTTTCAGCCAATCAGATTGCAGCGCACGCGCATGCACGTGATTTCATGAAAAATTTTATTTATCATATTGTAGTACATCCTAATGCATGTCTATGTTATAAATTTCAAAGCATTTCATCATAAAACAAAAAAGATATTGAGATCTCTGTTTCAGCCAATCAGAGCAAAGCGCACGTGCATGCGAGTGAGTTCATGCAAATTTGACCATGTCATCTTATCTACACATCTTATATATCTTTATATAATGAGTTTCAAAACATTTTATCAAAAAATATATAAGTTACAACCATATTAAATATATCAGTCATTTTACTCATTGCACGCGCCCGCACGTGCATGCGAATGTGCGCAAAATGACCTTCGTTCGGCACATCTACACAACATGCCTACTAACCCTAAAAAGGTTTTAACTTAGTTTGGTGAACAGTTTCTGAGAACACTTCCGGACAAAAAAAGTCCGGAGAAGAAATAAGAAGAAAAAAGAATAATAATAATAATAATAATAACTAGTGCTAATTGTAACGGGGACCGTTACAGATGTTCCCCAAACGCTCCCTAAATCCCTTTTGGTGCCATATTTCCTGTAAGCTTCATTAAATAAGACAAACTCTGCATTTGAGACTTTAACAACTTTTACCCAGAAGTGTACCAAGTCAATCAAATTTTAGCATTGCACGCGTGCGCATGTGAATGCATGTGCGTAATGATCATATCATCTAGTCTACACAATCTATATATTTCAATATACTAAATATTAAAGTATTTAATCAAAAAGTATTAAAAATACGCTCATTCAAGTGTATTTTTGAATGTACTCATTTCACGTGCATGTACGGGCATACATGAGCATGGTGACCATACCTTATTGTAGAAGTTTATTACATCTATCTATGTTCCAAATCCCATCCTGTTTGGTTGAAAACCAAGTGATTTATAGCTATTTAAAGTTTGAGCCAATCAGATTGCAGCGCACGTGCATGCACGTGTTTTTATGAAAATTGCTATATATCATGTTGTAGAATATCTTAATGCATGGCAAAGTTCAAAATTTCAAAGGATTTTGTCAAAAAACAAGAAAGATATTCAGACTTTAGTTTCAGCCAATCAGAGCGAAGCGCACGTGCATGCGCGTGAGATCTTGCTATTTTGACCATGTCATATTGTTTGTGCTACTAATATATCCTAATGTTATGAGTTTCAAAGCATTTCATCAAAAATGTAAAAAGTTACGCTTACATTCATTATATTGATCATTTCTCGTGTTGCACGTGCGCGCTCTTGCAAGCACGTGCGCGCAAAATGACCTTCGTTCCACAAATCTACATAACATGTCTACTGACCCTAAAAACATTTCACCTTAGTCGGATGTGTAGTTTACGAGATCATTCGCGGACAAAAAAGTGCCCAGGAAGAAGAAAAATAATAATAATAAGAAACAGAGTAAAAACAATATGTTCCCCAACTTCGTTTGGGGAACATAATAAGAAACAGAGTAAAAACAATATGTTCCCCAACTTCGTTTGGGGAACATAATTACTGTATATATTGCAATATGAAATTAACACTGGAAATACACACATATATCCCACAATGAACTTGAGAGAATGACCAGGGTTTGACACTAAGTCCATCCAACTGACCTTAACACTGGAAATACACACACATATCCCAGTATATCCCACAATGCACCTCTTGAAAGAATGATCAGGGTTTTACACTAAGTCCATCCAACTGACCCAGTCTGAGTGATCCAGTCAAGTACATGTAAAAGGCATGTTAACTAGACTGATTGGTCCTGATAAAATAAACTGTAACCTCGATCCATTTCCTTCAAATAAATATTAAAAATAACTTTTAAAGAAAAGATATTTAAATGATTTCATTAAACATGCAGTCACATATTCATTGATGACTTTTTAGCTCACCTGATCCTAAGGCCCGGGGGTAGGGCGGGGCCACAATAGGGAATCCAAGTATTACATAGAAATATATAGAACAAATCTTTAAAAATCTTCTTCTCAAGAACCACTGGGCCAGGAAAGCTGAAATATATGTGGAAGCATCCTTGGGTAGTGTAGATTCTAAAGTTTTAAAATCATAAAAGGGAAGGGGGTATTGGGGCATGATAGATATAGCAAGAGGGGGAATCTGGTAAAGAACTGCATCACCCATTACTCAGGTGAGCGATGTGGCCCATGGGCCTCTTGTTTCTGCTGATGAAACTGCTGATGCTCAGTCTTCATGTATTCAGACTTCCAAAGTAACTGATTGAGCAGCAAAACGAGCCAATAATGATATATTCTTTATTGAACTATTCAAAACTACTTTTGTACATTATTAATTACACAAAGAAAATAATACTGCTAAAATTGTCCTTTCCATGACCTTTCAATATAAGAGCCACATGTATGAATAGAGTTTGATATGCGCTAAAAAAGTATATAAGTACAACATTCTATAATTAGACAAAAAATGGACACAAATCTAATGTTGTTATACCTAATACAGGATCATGCATGTAATACAAACACAGCAGTCTTAAGCTTCACATTCAAGTTAGAAAACGTGTCATCAAATAAAGCATTGATCGCTCGAAGTGAGTCTCTGGTCCAGATTTACTCTTGATTTCTCAAATTCTTGATCTCTCGAAGTCAAAATGCACTCCCGCTAATGGCCGCTATGCATATTCTGTTGAAATTTACCCTCCATACCTCGAAGTGGTTATGTGTATACAAAATTACATAATTAGCCACATTTACCTGGACATTTAATGGCCCCAGGCAGCAGAAGATGCGGGTCTTGTGAAACGGGATGTTTATTCAGGTGAAACTTAAATTAGAACTTAAATCCAGAAAAATAATTTTATTCAGTGTAGAAATGTTAGAAAGCAAAACTCCTTCACAAGTATCGTTATTCCGAGCAAAGTGTTGTGTATACAGAGTTTAACAAATTGATCACACTCGTGTTATGTACACAGTTTTTGTAAACAGGGCACGAGCTCTGTTATTGTTGATGTTTACGATTCACCAGGTGCGTTCAATCGTCAAAGTCTGCTCACCACAACTGCATGGACTTACAATATATTGTGAGTTTGTTTTGCTTTCAAACATGTCTACTCTGAATTTTCTGGATTATAATATTAATATTTTTCATTTATACACGTCAACAAGATTGCCACTTTTCTTAGGGATTAAGAATAAAGTTAACATTTGTGAAAGTGCAAGGATATTTCAATCAAACCCTCCAAAAAATTTAAAGTTTTAATAATTTTTAAATGATGTAAGATTTTTAATTAATTTTTATGTGAAATGCTATTAAAATATATAATTTGTGATATTATACAGAAAATATTAACTTTAAATCTGTGTCCAAGTACCTTTAATAAATAGTCATCTAAAATACGAAAAAAAAAATTGTTGATGTTTTATAAAAACCACTTGTAAAAGGTTAGCTCTGCATGAAAGTCATTATCTCTGGTATGACTTATTTTAAAACCGGTCAACAAACCTGGAAAATTTCAGACTCTTGAAAACTCGAACTCTTGATCTCTCGAATTTTTTTCTTGGTCCCGCAGACTTCGAGGTATTGAGAGTTACCTGTATCAATATCAGTATTTGATGACATGGACAACTTTATTTTGAACTAATCAATTGTAAACCAATAAAATGTTTATTCACATAGCTATATCCTTTATATAATTAATTATAGATGCCTAATATATGATATTTGTTTTAAACCAAAAACAAGTCAGAAAATTTCAGCCGTAATTTGGTAGGTTAGATAGGAATGATAAATGAATATAAAACAACTTCAGATTTATCATCCCTCAATCATGTTCATCAGTATCATACAAGTTTGTTTAGAAATAAAGTAACAAAATTTGTTTACATGACAATAAAAAACAGTGTGTAGTGCATCAATAATATAAGTAAACAAGAAATAAACAATGATTATAGCTAACAAAGTTACAACTGGAAGCTCCAAGACCCTTTACATTATTGTAATAAAATCCACCAGTCTTTCAATTATAGGTAATATTCTGAAGTCTACCTCTTATCGATAATGCTTAATGATAAACCACTCATAACAAGCTGAAGTACATCCCATGTATAGTACACATTTTGTTTTATAAAATTGTTTGACGATAAATGTGCCCTGTTCTGACGTAGGTCACGCCATACTGAAATAAGGTTTAACTAAAAATGATGTCATAGTGTCGGAATGTCACAAGTTTTGGCGCATTATTTTCTAACAGTATAAATTTGAGGCCTTTCGAATGATATGAGTTTCACAGAAATAGCTCAAGATTTAGCAAAGTTATCATAATGTTAAAATGTTACCTTTCTTTTCGGACACCCTGTATTATTAATAGTACAGTGTATGTCATGTATTAATTTTGATTGGAATAAGCCAATACATCGTTACAGTTTGTACTTACAGTTCAGTTTGATTCCAAGGGGCAACTACAGTATTAAGTTTACAAGATCTCAATATTTGGTTCAAGTAGAAGTTTCTCATCATCACTCCCGTTGCGCTGATGGGTGACCAGTTTCTTCAGATCTTTGTCACACTGAGGGGTGGACGACCACTGCTCTCGAAGACTGAAACTTACTTTTTGCAAATATTCACTCAAATCATCTTCACATTCTTTCTCCATTTGTGGGCCATTGAATTCCTTGATTAGTTTGACACAGTCTTTGCGATTAATCATTCCCAAGATTTCTGATAGGTAATGAAGGTGCTTCCTCTGAATTATCTTTCTTGAGTGCAGCAACCGAAGAATGTCTGCTGGGTTTTGGCATGTTGCTGTTTCTCTTCGAGTTAAGATTTTGTCCACCTCCAACAGGAGTTTGATGTTGGAAAAGTCTTCCTGTGTCAGATTCAGTGAAATATTTACCAGGAGTTGAGCAAACTTTGAAATTTTACATTCATCCTCCATGATGATTGTGTCTCTAAGGGAATTTTGAAAATGAAATTCCCTATGGTCTATATTTAAATCATGCAGTGAATAGAAACACCTTACTTAAGGTTCTTTAAATACCTGTTATTATGTCAAATGATAATGATAGGGTCATTGTGCATGATTCACATGTTCTTGTATAAAACATTATTTCATGCATGAACAATTTTAGAAGTCGCTCAGATGAAAGAGGATTTTCTTCTTATTTTGTCCTCATCACTATGGTTACTTTGGGTGTCCATCTCATCAAAATTTCCAGTTAAACTAATACAGTTGCTTGAGGAGGGCCTCCAGGATACTTCAGAGCTAAAATCCCTCCTCAGAATCGCCCCATCTTTAGATTTCCTCCATCTAACTTCAGCATCTTCATTGAAATCCTCTATTTTGTAGAGGTCCTGTATTTCCAGTTTCATCTTGAGGTATTCTTGTTCCTCTTGGTATTTCTGAATTCTTTTGATACAGTCCTGGCGATGAATGCACCCCAGTATTTCTATCAACAGGGTTAGGTCGTCTTCACGTATCAACTCCTTATGAAACATAAACTTCAGCAGGTCGGCCATGTTCTGTAAAGTATGTCCCTCCCTTTGCCGTATGTGGCCGCTGACTTCTAGCAGTAACTTGACTTTGGACAGTTCAGACTCCGTCAGATGATCATCTATGTCCAGCAGGAGCTGGGCCAGAGGTGTGATAATTAGGGTCCTCCCAGATTGAACAGCCATCCTTGTCATGTAGAATCATCTAGAATGAAGGCGCAGAAAGTAGGGTACCTGATTTAGATTAGGCATAAATCTCAGGTGAATCGCATTTCAATTGCACGTCACTTTTCTGCTCCGCTGATGTGTATTACGAAGATAAACTTAGGGTTGAATCTTACAAGGATCCTCTCGGAATGAGCAGCCTACCTTTACCTTATAACATAGAGTCACATGGAATGAAAGCAAAGATTGCAGGGTAGTCCTGATTCTGATTACTCATAAACATTAGGTGTATTCCATTGCATTTCAATTGCACAAGTCACTTTTCTCATCCTCTCCTGTATAATATGATAATAAACTTAGGGTTGACTCTTATAAGGTGCATGTCCAAAGTCCATAAGTTTTCACCTGTGTATAATTAGATTACTAAGAATTGCTGTTATCTTTAGGAATGTGAATCAGATGTGGTCATCTAAATATCTAGATATTTTGAAATGTTGAAATGCTGTAGCCTTCCATTTAGGGAGAAGGCCTAGATGCCTATTCAATATCCTTGATTGATTTATCTGATGAAAAAAATTAGGCGAGGGAGAGGGGGATTATAAAGGAATCAAGTACATGCACTTGGCTATTCCTTACCATTTTAGATTAACTCTCGAATCATCACTGATGTGGGTAGCACATATGTTCAAGAATTTTATGCAGCACCAATTAGCCACAAATAAACATCCCAATGAATGAAAACTTTGTCAACCTTTAGGTTATTGAATCTTCTACAGTAAAACTTTAGTTATAACAGAGTTTCAGAGACCTGAGAATAACCTTATTTATGTTATATCTATCATTTTGTAGGTATAGGAATCCTGGTTATGGGTCTAGGATCTATCGTCTTTGCTCTACCTCAGTTTACTACGGGGCTGTACTCGTTTACTGGAGATGATGTGACGTACTGTGATATCGGGGCGAATGTAACGGCATGTACCAGCAAGGACAGCCTCTCTAACTACAAATACGTCTTCTTCCTCGGGCAACTACTACATGGTGCAGGGGCGTCGCCCCTCTACACCCTGGGGGTCACATATCTGGACGAGAATCTGCCTGTCAGATCGTCCTCCATGTATATAGGTAATTGTTTGTGAAAATAAAACTGGAATCAGGTATCACTGAAACAGATCACGAGTTTAAATATTGAAAATGTCTTGTGAAACTTAACTGATTGGTAATATTTACCACTATGGCTTTCCACCAGACTGTGTGTAAATTCTGCTTAAATTGTTCTTTTTCAAGTCCTTCAAAACTCTTCCATTCATTGTCCATTTACTGTATACAGGGTTTTTTTTCGCCCCATGTTATTTTCGCCCTTTCACATCTGAAAACAAGTTTGTCCCGTTTTTAATTCGCCCAAAAAGATTTTTGTTTAAGATTTTATAAAGATTACTTTGAATTGGCCCATTTTTAAATTTGCTCACACCAGACTAGGGCCAAAGGGTCGAAAATTAAACGGGGACAAAAAATTTCCCTGCATGTATACTATATTTGATATAAGTGAAATTATGTATAGGGGCATGTAATTGACATGTATTCTGTTGAATACCTTTTCCAGGTATATATTATGCGTTTGCTATCGTGGGACCAGCTATAGGATACCTTGCAGGAGGAGCATTCCTTAACATCTATGTAGATATTGACACAGTGGACCAAGACAGGTAGTGTTGATTGTTAGAAGAAAAACTTCCCAATTTTTCATTGTGATGAAATTACTACAAGTGGATTACATAAATAGAGTCAAAATGAAATTATTCTTTGAATATTCATTTAACTTTGATTAGAATTGCTAAGATTGGTAGGGTCAATATTTTGAGATGTACTGAGATATATCAGGTATTCTTTGTTTTCTGCAGTATAAATCTGACCCCCAACAGTCCCCGGTGGGTGGGGGCATGGTGGATTGGATTCCTACTTAGTGGAGTCCTGGCTTTCCTGGTGGCCTTCCCCATGTGTGGATTTCCTACCAAGCTGCCAGGTAGGTATTTTGATACTAACAATATGTTGCTCCATGAATCAGATCTTTCTTTATCATTTGTGGGATTTTGTGAGATTTTTCGATATATGGGAATTTAAAAATAATGTTACATCATTCAACATTTGCTCAAATTAAGTTTTTGTGAGGGTGATTTGTGTTTTGTGGTTTCCTAACATTCCATTCGCTCGCAACACTATGCTGAATATATTTCTAATATGAACGAGTTTCTATTCAATAGGCAAATGGGGTACATCCCACTTTTAATTTTTTAAAGATAATTTATTCAACACATACTGAACAACAAACTAAAACAAATCATCATCATACTATTATGTTGCAATTTTTTATTCATAAATGCAAAGGTCAAAAATTATAATAGAAACTTTATTTTATTCACTTCAGGGTCAGAAAATTATAAAAAGGAGAGGGAGAAGGAGGTGTACCACAGGAAAGCCGAGTCCGTCCAGACTGAGTCTACAGACAGCCAGGCAGCCTGTAACATCAAACACATCTGGAAATCTGTCAAGACGCTCATCACTAATCCTACCTTCATGTTCCTCAACCTGGCAGCTGCCTGCGAAGGTAAAACTTGGGTTTGTTTTAGGAGTGTTTAGACCACTTAGAGGATCTTATGCTAATTTAAGATTTAAACAGAATCCTTGATATATTTTACTTATATAAGAGTAGACTGTTATTCTTGAGAAATTTCATGAGGCTGGATTCTTGAAAACGGGATATTAGTTGTTTTATTTCTTGGTTGAACTGGATTTGTTTGTTTGTTTTTTTTGGAAAACTGTCTGGTAACTTTCATTTTATTATATGGAAAAAAGTAGAAAATATTAAGTCCTTTTGAATAATTAATAACATACACATCATTTCAAGGACACTAATTTGATTGTATTGTATACTACATGAAAAATGTGATTTTGTAGGGAACTTGCTGGCAGGATTTGCTACATTTGCTCCAAAGTTTATAGAAGCTCAGTTCAGTTTACTGGCCTCAGATGCTGCTCAGTATGTAGGTAAGAATTTAATCCGTAGTATCTATCTCAATATGTGATACTTACAGGCATGTAAATGTGAATTGTATTTCATGAACCGTCTGTTGTTTTGTAATGATATAGAAATCAGTTACCAGTTTTAAATAAAAAAAACTTCATGATAAGAATTTTCATAAAGTTTGCAAAATATAAATCTAGCCATCAAGGATTGATGATATAAATTATGTTTAACTGCATTTTTTTATTGCATCACCAATTATAAATTTTCTAGAAAGCTGGAAACATTACATTGAATCCATTTCTTTGTAGGTTATGCAGCAATACCAGCAGGAGGTGGGGGTACTTTTCTGGGAGGGTACCTGGTCAAGCGGTTTAACCTGGGAGTGCGGGGGATTATAAGATTCTGTCTGGCCATCAGTATCCCATGCTTCCTCTGTGTTCTAATCTTCCTGGTCAATTGTGAGAATGTGCTGTTTGCGGGAGTCAATATTGACTACGGGGAATTGGCCTCCAATGGGTAGGTATTGTTAAACGTGAAAGTGCGGCAATGGTATCTACCATTAAAATGACATAAATTACATTGGAATTAGTCATGTAGTGCACTATACACCTCATCATACAGTAGTCGTATTTTCAGTTGAAATTATGGATATTTGGGACAAATTTTTCCACGGTGTTAGACAAAAGAGGAGGGCAATTTTGGAAATATTATAATGCACTAATGTGAATTCTGATAATACATGTACATATATATAGGAATGGGACCTGGAAATTGCTAGGGGAACAAAAAAATGTGTGCAAAACGGGAACAAACCCACACATGTACACTTATACTGCTTGCAGAATACAGACTGAAGGGAATTGCTGAATCCCTATTAGGCACAGTGCCTTAGTTTTATTTGTGTTAATAAAATTAATCATTCTACAACTTTTTATGAAACTTTTTTGAAAAAAGGAGAATATTTTTTTAGAATTTCATATTTATAGGCTCTGCAGAAGTTCTTCCCATATTATTACTAACAAAATCACTTACAATTTCAGAGCATTGGAAAACATTATTTTGAGTTTTCAGAACATAAACACTCTGATAAATTGTCATTATTGACCAACATCTTTGTTTTTAGTTCGAGGAAATTCCTTGGAAAGTTCACCACTAGTGGCTGTAATGCTGACTGTGGCTGTACGCTGGAGAATTACAACCCAGTCTGTGGAATTGATGGAATCATGTATTACTCCCCTTGTTACGCAGGCTGTAGTAACTCTATCCCAGGAACAGACCCTGTGGTAAGTTAACTTATAGGTTTTTCAACAATTTTGGTTTTATATTAAACATTATCTTAATATAATAAAATCACTAGTTTTCGTCGGGTTTAATTGGAACTATTTTTGGGATATGAAGAGACCCGGAAAATTTTCACAGGTTTGCATAAATTATCAACACTTTTCAATTGGCAAATTCCCCTGAAATCTTGAAATTGTGACTGTTTCAAAAATAAGTGATTTGACAGTATCCTTGCCCTTTTGTAGCAATATGGGAATTGTAGCTGTGTGAACCATCACGCCAGTACCATGCCCCCCTACATGGCAGTGACTGGGAAGTGTGAGAGTGCCTGCTCAATGTTACCTCTCTTCATGGCCATCTTCTTCCTCATCATGTTCTTCACCTTTGTCATCAGCATGCCTGCTCTGTCAGCCACTCTCAGGTAAGTAGAAAACAGGGGTGATATCAACACAGAGGGAAAACAAACATTTGAGGATTCTTTGAAATTGTAAAGTAATTGAGACAAAGGTAATCTATTAGAAAAAAAAATGACTTTGCTTAAGGAAAAGATTTTAAGGCTTTCAGATACATTTTATGGCTTTTAAATTTGGATGTTTATGACTTTACAGGTGTGTTCCACAACACGAGAGTTCATTTGCCTTAGGTATACAATGGATAATAGCTAGGTGTTTAGGTAAGGCTTTTTCACTCGGTAAAAGCATTTTTTCAGATATTTAAGTTCTTTTAACATTTTTTTTCTCTTAAACATGTTTCCTTTTTACAAAGGGGGGAAAATCCAGGGCTTGTATGTTTTATAACATCATTTCATTCTTGCATCATTTGAATAAAGATTCATCATCCCATTCTGTTTTATTTTGCTCTAGGTTCAATTCCTGGTCCGATACTATTTGGGAAGATGATAGACCTAACATGCCTGTTATGGCAGAGGAAATGTGACGACAACGAGGGATCGTGTTTCTTCTATAACAACAAGAACATGAGTACTAACTTAATGGGGATAGCCCTGGCTGGGAAATTTCTGTCTATCCTCTTCTTCTCCCTGTCTCTGTTCTTCTATAAAGCACCACCATCAGAAAAGAAGAAAGAGCAGGAGGACCAATCAAAGAACTTAGATTTGAAAGTAAACAGCAAAATGAATGGGAATGCTGGGATAGGAAATACCCAGAGTTCCAATACATCTACAACGTCCATAAATAACGGCACGACACATGCCGACGTGAACAAAAATGATACAAAGACAGAAGGGAGAAGCACAACTAAGTTATAGTGGTGCTTATACAATCTCAAAAAGCTGTATCTGTGATCTTATTGCATTTCAAATATTTATTTTAATTTCATCGTGTGATTTGGCAGATGTTAATTGTATTTATTGAGAGCGGCAAAGACTTTTAAAATTTGTTATCAAGGTACATACGCAGGTAGATAAAAATTTACAATTAATTCTGATGCTTTGACCAAATTTTTAAGGGAAAAAAATCTCGGATCTGCTACAAAACAAGGGATTTTTTAGAACTTCCAAGAAAAGAACTTGAAGAGCAATTTATAAATACGAAAGTTTTTCTGTGGAATGTCTGAGAGTTTTAATAGGCTTTTTTATTACTAGTACATGTATTGATTTTATGCAGGTATCAGTGTTATATTCAGAATTTCTAACTAAATACGGAAGCCAGTCATAGTCAGTTTAACTAACCCTAAATAGTCTCTATTACTATTGCTGGAAAAATTGAACTTTAAGACAATAAGGAGACAATAAACAGGTCATATTATTTTGGATAAAAGTATTGGTACTGTAACATTGTATGTTTTAATTATTAAGGAAGGGAAAACATTGGAGAATTTCTATGTAATGCACCAGCTGATATACATGCAGGAATTCAGACACTAAAATGGTGATTTTATATTATTGTAAAATGTGATATTTGCTCTGTGTTTCATATCAGTATGCAAAGGCGTATATATATTTTTGAGATTGGAGAAGGTCATGTCACAAATGTATTTGTTTTGATGAGTTGTGAAATGTTCTCTCCATCTTTCTGGTACTTAATTTTGTCTTGATTTGGTCCACATAGTGTCAAATACTGTAACAAGCCTTAAATATTCATATTTTGCCAATTTTTCATTCCCCCTTGTAATATAAGGGTCAAAGATCTCACGCTAAAATGATCAAAGGGCATTCAAGAAATCTGACTATTACAAGAAGGAAAAATAATGTTGCTTTCATAAATGATGGCTACTGGGTGCTATGGGAATGACCTACTTAACTACTTGCATGTTAAAGGCAGCTAATTGTGTGTGTTTTCAGCATTTTCAGAAATTATATATTTTCCAACTTCCAAAAAGTTCAGCATTTCATGTCTAGTTTTGTAAAACAGATTAATTGTACATGTATAGGCTTAACCTCTCCTCTCTTTAGACAGAGATTAAATTTTTAATACTTATATTCATTCATCTAGAGTCTCTGTGTTATGCTGTTATTAGTTTCATGTATTAACAAAGTAAAGAATATATTTTCATAGATGTTTACAGTTTTGTTAATCATCACATAAATGAGATTATGACATATCTTGGAACCAAAGATTTTTTATACATTGATCATGTACACTTATGGTGGTGTCTTCTAAATGTGTTTTAACAAATCCTATGGTGCTATGAATATAACATATCAGATATTTTCATACTTAAGAGTTATGCTGTCCTCAGTTTCGGTGCAAAGTAAGTGTATACAGGGAATTTTTAGCCCATTTTATTTACCTCCCTTTGCTCTCATCAAATGTGAGTAATTTTTAAAATAGGTAAATTCAAAAAGAGACAGATACAAGTCATTTCTTTTAACACATGCAAAAAAAAAAATGGTGCCCCCCCCCCCAAAAAAAAAACGTTACAAATATGATGGAGCATAAATAACACCTTTCTAAAATAACCCTGTATACAGTATATGTTTTAATGTACACAGTTTGTCTTTGTCTTCCATTTTGCTCCTTAGGTTTGTAACAGTCATTTAGATATTCATCAGTTTGCCGCATCTGAAGAAATTTAAAATTATTCAAAACTTTAAAGACTTTCTTGTAAAAATAATTTATAGATCAAAGATGATGGTAAATGTCGTTATAGTGTAATATTGTGTTTATGCTGCAAAAAGAATCCCAAATCAAATGCAGGATTTTTTTGCTAATGTTGTTTGAACTAGTCATGTATTTAGGGTTGATATGTATACTGTCAAACCTGTACTGCTACAGTACATGTCTTTTTTTTAATCAATTACATGTAAAATTGAAATGTTTCGATGTAATGTTAATCATATCAATTTGTGAAAAATTATTACTTGCATATTTAGTTTCATTGAATAAAAAGTTGATAAAAATTAACATTCTTCATTTGTGAGGTAAAGGTCTGTCAAGGTCTTTTGTACTTAGGTCATAAAGTCAGCAAACTTTTTAGACACTTTTAAGTGAGCTACACTACATGAAAATACATGTATATTCATAAGATCTCTTGAAGATGCTTTTTAGATCTTATGAAATCAGGATGTATGGATATGGTACATATTTCCAATGTTATGTAAACTACTGGTTATATTGTACATGTATGGCTGACCTTGTATTAGGGAGAGGGCTTACACATGTATAGGCAATGCCTGTTGTCCATTCCTTTTGTCATTTCATATTTATTATAATAGTGATAACTTACTCCTGCTCATCACAAAATTTTTAACAATATTTAACCCCTTTAGAAATGCTTTGGCCCCATCTTAAGGGGGCTCTCTACAACGTCACAACATGGCGTACTTCCGTATTTTGATCCCAAATGATCAGATTCAAATTCACTTAACACCGATAAATCACTGAGTATAACACAACATGCGATATTGTGGATGAAATGTACATTATATCACATCAATTAATACAGTGTATTGCCCAATACGTATCCTTTCTTTAAAAATGAATTGTTTGTCAATTTATTCAATTTCTACTTATTTAATTATTAAATAATACATTTACAAACTTATTAGAATAAGATTTTTAGACGAGAAAAAAAATGATATAAAACATGGCTTGTCCATATGCTAATTCATCATTACGTGTCAAAACGCCATACACTCAGAAATTTATTTCTCCAATAAGCATATATGCTTTTCGGCAAAATATATCCCCCCCCCCCAAAATGCAAATTTGATAAGATAAGACATATAAGACAATTCTGCCTGATATAACATAATGCCTAGCTGGAAAATTTTGTCTTTTCTTGGTCAGCCATTCAAAGATGTAGGGCTGGGTATTGACTCGAGATTTCGTATTGCGATATATTGCGATATTTTAAACTGTATTGCGATATGTATTGCAATATTTTCAATGTAATAAAAATGGCATTTTCTTACTATATTTACTTTAATTTACATGCAGAATGTACATAACTATGATAAGTAACCAACACGGAAAAAAAATCTTGTTGATTTCATTTAAGTTATGCCCTGAAATGTTCCCACAAATCAACTTCTGACTTACCGTTTGCCTTAATAACCAACTCTCATTAGTCCATTTCTATATTTAATGACAAAATTCCTTAATCTAAGCATATTGCCAATATATCGATATTTCAAAATCGTATTGCGATACGATATTTTTTGTCATTGTATTGCAATATATTGAAATATCGATATTATTGCCCAGCCCTACAAAGATGCTTTATACACCAGTACTATTCTCCTTGGAAAAGAAGGAGGCCATTTGAAAAATCTTCTGTTGGTGATAATTTGGTTGCACTTCAGCAATACATTTTAAACGCAAGTCAAACTAATTAAAATAATCAAAATAATTAAGGCACAACAAGCTTTCCATACCCTCTGACAAATCTGGAATTCTAAAGCACTCTCTATCAACAGCAAAATCAGGATTTTTAACACAAATGTTAGAGCAGTTCTCTAATATGGTTCCGAGACCTGGAAAGTACATGTAACTAAAACAATAAACAGCAAACTACAGTCTTTTACAACAAATGTCTCCGCATATCCTTAACATCAGATGGCCTGAAACCATATGAAACAACAGCCTAAGGGAGAGAATCAACCAAAATCCTATAGATATTGACATCAAGAAGAGAAAATGGGGCTGGATAGGCCACACTATACGCAAACCCTCAAACAACATCACTAAACAAGCTCTTGATTAAAATCCACAAGGTAAAAGGAGGGTTGGGAGACCAATCTAATTAAAATCAGATGTTTGATCCACTCGCACACTCACTACACTAACATCTAACAACATCCCATTGTGGGTCATGTCAGAAGTCAAATTCTATCAACCAATCAAATCATCACCTGCAAAATTATAGTATATTTGCTGGAGCAAATGTCTAGAGTTGTTTCGGAATTTGACATCTGACGTGACTCTCTATGGGATGTTGTTAGATGTTAGTGTAGCGAGTGGATCTTGCATCTTATTTTTAATGGAAGCAAAAGAAGCTGGATTTACCTGGACCCAATTGAAAAACATAGCCCAAAACAGAGTCAGATGGCGCAGTGTGGTTGCAGCCCTATGCTCCCCAAGGAGTGAACAGGAATAAGTAAGTCAAGTCAAACTGATGAAACTTGATCTTCTAGCCAAGGTAGGTAAATACAGTACAAGGGTTATTGACCTTCACTTTTCCACAATGAGAAATAAGTGTCAATTGCATACCTGGTATTTGCCCTCACAAATTTTTATATTGGTAGCTCAAAAAAGAACAGACATTTGGCTTTCTACACATGCTTTATTAAAAACAATATCCAACAATCATGGTATACATTATTTAAAAAACATGCAGAAATCATTAACAACCATTTATGAATTGTCTTCTCGTGCAGAAGACTAATACTCGTAATGAACAATGTATAATACTCAGTTAATGCCCAATCAAGGCCCCTCTCTGTCCATGTTTTTTTTCTGATGTGAACACCTCAGAGAACAGTGCTTGAAGAGACTTGTCAGTTATGTCTTCTGTCAGAAAATGAGTACATGATTATGAAAGCATCACAAAGTTCATCTGAAAAAATTATTAAACTAAAACCGTCCATGATATGCCAGATTGTTTGTCATGACCTGTTGGTGCTGGTTGGGTTGTGAGACAACCATTGGGGGGCCCTGTGGGGGGTGTTGGCCTGTGTGGGAGATGATCATGGAACCCGCTGGGGGTACTTGAGGATTGGTCTGGGAGATGACCACTGGCCCTCCGTTGAGGAGGGAGGGGCCAGCCTGTGAGATCTGGATGGGGTAGAGGACAGAACCACCAGGTGGTAGAATCTGGTGGCCAGGAGCCATGATTGTTTGTGGTGCCCCCTGTGGCTGTGGTCCTGGAATTCTCATCGCCTACAAGAAACATATATATGCATGTTAAAAACATGGTATGAAGATACATTATGTGGTTCTATGGACACTTCATCGCAAACATTTTTTTTCTTTACATACAGCTTCAATATACAGTATAATTTGTCCAAACCTGCTACTGCTGGTTCCATAAAATTTGGCCGGTTTAGACAGAATCCGGAGTGCAGGAAAAATGCAGGTAAATATTTATTTAGAAATTTCGTTGTTTATTTACAAGTATATCACATACATAATATAAAGTATGATTAAATTATAAAATCAATCAATATTTTGGAGTCTAGAAATTATAAAATAGTCTCGCATGACTTACTGTATTTTCTTGTTTGTTTACGAGGTTTGAAAGTCTGGTGAAATGTTACCTAAATCAAAATCTACAGACACGCGTTTTATAGGCCTACTATATATCAAGCGGACCGGGTTTCGCTTGTCAAAGAGCACAATCAATGTATGACCAGTAATGCACAATTAATTATTGGATTGAACTTTTAATTTTTATGTAAAAAAATTCGTCTTCTCCACACTGTTATGGTGCCATTTTGAAATGCGTTCGATTTTTGATCCCGAATTATATTTTGATTTGTAAATCACGTACATATTATATTTTTGTATTTATGTTATAATGTGGTAAAATAAGTTAAAACAGGGTAATTTTTCTTTTAAATTGTAATTTAATATTATAATATTTTTTTTCAAGTGGGCTGTATCACCGCCGCATTTCAATGAGTTCGTCTTATGGCACTATGCTAATATAAACACAGATTAGCACATCCACCACGAAAGGTGTTAATTGCTTAGAAGTAACTCAGGTGCGGCCGGATTAGGGGTAATAATTACCGTTAATTATGAGCAGTTGGGACCAGTGTGGCCGTTCGGAATACAGAATAGACAGTATCCGGATTACATAGAATTTTTTCTAATGAATTTGTTAGAGAAGTGCATGGGACTAAAATTTATAGACGGAATGGACAAAAATCCGGAGTACTCAGAGTCCGGATTAGACAAATTTTACTGTACTGTAAAACTTATTAGGTTTGCCACTGACTGTCCTCAGAAGAAAGTTAGGTTGTTCGAGTCCATGAAGAATCAGCTTTGCTTCACTTTTCATTGACTGATCAACCCTATGTACATCTGTGGATAGTCAGTAGCTCTTAATTAAAATCACTAACCTGTTGAGTGGAGTTGAGGGGTTGAACACTTGAGGGTGGTTGAACTAAGGGCTGAGGGGGCCCCACATACTGGAACTGAACAGGTGGGGTAGAGAGAGGCTGATTTCCTGTCACAGACTGAGGAAGTGGCATCTGACAATAAGTTTCATTTTAAAATCTTGTTCTTTTAAATTACAGTACTGATAGGGTAAAAATTTTTCTCCTGTTTAAACTTGAATAAATCATGAAACATACCAGGTACATTGATCTGAATGGCAGATCTTGACACAAAATCCAATACAAACTGGAGCATTATTAAAATTTAACTGAAAAAAGGTCTCTATAAAAGTATTTGCAACATATCCCCCCCACACCCTTATTCCCTCAGAAATACTTTATAAGGAAAGATGATGCTTTCTTAAAATTCTTCTCCCTTCCCTTTTCTTTAAGAAATTAACTTGGACTTTTATTTCTGTACTTACTCTGCCTCCCACTCTCTCGGTGAGAATTTTACGAGGGACGTTGAAGATTTTGGAGGCCTTGTTAACAGACATTCCGTCCTTCAGTACAGCAGACACAGCCTGGTCCATCGTCTGATCTGTCCAGTAATAGTTCGGCTTTTTGCGACCAGCATCATCCTTTCAGACAAAATAGCAACATTTATATAAGATTTGCTATACTGTAAATCATTCTTTATTCGCGAGAACTTTATTTTCGCGTAATTCACGAGACAGTATGCTCGCAAAAATTTCATTCTCACGTATAATAGAATTCTTTTAGATTAAATAGAGCAATGACCACAATTCCTGAAAATTTTGTCTCGCCAATAAAGAGTACCGGTAAATGACGATCACGCGAAAATAAGGTGACGCGAAAATAAAGTGATCTACAGTATTAAGAAGTTAACATATATGTGAAATCTTATGGGCAGAAGTATTATATATAATAAGCAGCTATTTCTTGGAGAAGAAATAATATTTGCTGAACCCTTCGACTAACAAGACAACACTGAATTGTAGAGTGTCACTTAAACAATTTCAAGATACTAAATTGTACACCCTAATTTAACAAAATTAAAAAATGAGGTACTCACGATCATCATTCTCTGTTGCTGTAAATACTGAGGTGGGATGTTGGGCGGGGCCATTGGATTAGCTCCGCCCCCTGACAAATACTGGATGTTTGCCATTGGTTGTTGTGGGGGATTCTGTATTCTCTGTTGTTGTTGTTGTTGAAGAATGTTTGTCAGATTCTCTCTGGAGGCCCTCCTGAAATCCTCACCCTGATGGTAAAACAAGAATACATCATGACATACATTTTTTTTTTTTTATGAAATTCTCACTCTCATTTGTATATATATACTGTAAATTAAAGCAAAAATATACTGTAAATTAAAGCAAAAATTCTAGCAATCATTCAATTTTGGCATTTTTAAAGAAGGTGTGGACCAGAATGTTGGGATCGTTAAAATTACATGTAAATATTGCTAACAATTTTTTCTACATTAGATGTTACTGTCATCTTTCTAAGCACCATTTGATTGCTAAAATTACTCCTCACTAAAATTGAATACAGATCAATAAGGACAAATGGCTCGATTTGCATCTCACTATAAATTCAACTTTCAAACCAACATTTTATTTTAAAAATATGCACCTCAATTTCCAGAGGGCTCGAGGAAGGAGGTGCCCCAGTCATGCTGATGGATTGAGGTGGCCTGTCCCTCGGGTTGCTATGACTACTGGACCTCCCCGAGGCATTTGATTGGTTGTTTCCCTCTGTCGAGTTTGTGTCGTTGTTATTTTGGGTCTGCATACAGACTGGCATGTGGGTAGGCCAGTGTATCTGCTGACAGGGATAGTCACAATAGCTTGTATTCCAGCAGCAGTAAAATATGGCCTCCTTACCACAGTTTGCACACTGTCAAATAAAAAGATATGTTTGTTATCAGAGAAATACTTGAGCACTATTTCAATTACTTGGTCATGTGGACAAGTTTTCAGATGTATACATTGTACAGAATATCACATAGTGTTATTGATAGCAGTTGCATAGTTTTTTTTACCCATTGTTTTTTCTTGGTTTCATTAACATTTTTCTCCAGTTCTTTGGTATGAGCAGCCTTCAAATCCACAATGATTCGCTGTTTTTCTGCCTCCCACAAAGTTTTCATCTCAGCAACAGTCAATTCTGTTGTACAAAAATAACTAGAGTGAGGGTGAGGGCTAAAGTGTTTAGGATTTGAGGACAATGGTTAGGCCTATAGTTACGGTGCAAGGTTTATAGAAATCATTGCCAGTGCTAAAATTTTCAATAATAATTTTTACATTAAAAAATTTCACCCTCCAATTTTTCTATGTTCCCAAAAATCTTTTTAACTGTATCTGACTACATGTACAATGTATATTCATTTTCTAAGTGCTATTCCTGGAATTCAATGATTTCTACTAAAAAACTGTTTCGATCTTAAACAAAAATAACTCCTTGAGTTTCATGTATGATTATTTAATTTGTTTCCTGGATAAAGCTATAGATAATGAACATCTGTTGACTAGTTTTAAGTTGCCATTAAATCTCTACAACTCACGGAAGTTATGCTTGAGCTCTGCAATCTGCTGCTTCTGTTCCCAATCAATACGTGCTAGTTCAGACTCTGTATTCACTACTTCTTGAGGCTGATCCTAAAATGATCAGACTGCTTTGAAATCTCAGTACAAAATTCACATTAAAGGTACATTCCCAAAAATAACAGAAATTAGAGATTAATGAAACTTAATACTTCTTATAAATTCGTGTGCAGTATCAACATAACTGGGTTTCTAATTAGACTTACAGATGGACGTTCAGCCTTCAACATGATTTCTGAACACATTTCCTGTAGTGACGACTGCATACTAGCTATCATCTATAAAAAAAGATATAAATGTACACTAAAAATAAATGTATCCTTAAGGTTAAGGCTTGATAACAATTTTTGTTACAGCAAGTTCATAAAATCACGTGTAACTTCTTCATTTTAAGCAGGTATTCACTATAACCTTATTCAGTAAAAGCATGTCAGATTAATCATAAACACACATTTAATGATAAAACACCCTACCCTTTCAGAGAAGGACTTGACAAGATCCTGGGCATACTGCGGCAATTCTTTGTGATCTGTGGACATTTGGTTTGGGGGCTGGGGTTTTGGAGGCACCTCCTCTATTATCACCTTAGACTTCTCAGGAATATTTTTTTTCCACTCTATGACCTTTCCTGTGCTGACACCTGTGGGACTGGTCACGGTTGTGGCTACACTGGTTTGAGGTTGTGAGCTTACTTTTGGCACTTTTGAGACATGAACCACAGTGATATCTTCATCTGATAACTTTCTCTTTGGAGACAGTAAACTAGTGGGAGCTGCGGTTGGGGCAGGGTGGAGGGACTTTTCTATGGCAGACTGGAAAAACTCAGAGGAGAGGCTGACAATGGAAGCAGAGGGCTTTGGTGCAGGCTTTGGAAGTATGGCAGGGGGCTGAACTGGTTTTCTGTACAAAATTCAATTTAATCATTTCTGATGTCTCTACTTCCTAATTAATACATGTTTTTCCTCAAATTTGTTTTTTACAATTCCTATTTGCAATCATATGCTGATTTTATACTGAGAATTTACTTCAAAGTTGTGCTATAATATCAGTGCTTATATTTTTTCTATAGACTATTCCAAATGTCTAATAAAAACACAGTACAAAGTAACTTTGCCAGGATACTTACTTGTTGGTTTTCCTGTACACAATACCAGGTCTTTCCTTCCCTTTTGGTGACACACTACTCTCTGACTTGGAAGGTGAAGTGGATGGAGTAATGACCTTTTGACCTCCCTCCTCCATGTCCTCTGTAGATTTGTCCTCATCCTTCTCTGGTTCCTCACTCTCCACCTCCATGTGAAGTGGAGTGTCCGGCTCCTCCATCTCTTTCTCTGTTGTGTCGGGAACACCAGAAGAATCTTCCTCCTCTGAATCATTCTTTGGAGATCCAATGGTTTCTTCTGTGGCCCCATTGTTTTTTCCTTCTTTTAAGCTTTCAGAAGTTCTATTTTCACCTTCAGCACTGTTATTCCTGTCTGCCACTTTAGTTGGGGATTTATTATCCACTGAATCTTTGGCAGCAGTATTACTGTCTTCTTTAACCTTAGTTGGGCTCTTATCACGTTCACTCTCAGCAACTTGACCACCAGACGCTTCTGTTTCCATCAACTCAAATATGTTTTTCTCTGTCTTTTTGGTTTCTGTCATCACATCTGTGCTGCTGCTGCAGACCTGGTCTTGTTCTGTGGTGTCCTCCTCCTCTGGTGGCATACTCCCCGCTGGGGACTTCAGTGAGGACTCCTGGGACTCCTCCTCTGTGTCCTCCACACCTTTCCTCTTCTCCTCCTCCTCTTCTTCCTCCTCACTGTCCTCCTGTGAGGAACGTTCCTCCTCTGCCTCCTCCAGATTGTCTCCAGAAATTCCCAGCTTGTCTTTACATGTCTGTATCGTTTTCTGGAGTTTTGCCAGATATTCTGTCTTTGATGGAGAAGCAGTGTCGGATGATTTGGAGGTTGGGCATGGACTTGATTCTCTTTCTTTCACATTTTCAGACATATCCCCTTTATTTGTTTCACATGTCTTTTCCCCACCTGTTTCTTTCTCATCATCCACTTTTGATGATGTAGCACTAGAACTACTTTTTAAAGTATCAGCAGTAGTTTGAGCACTTTCTTGACTGGTAGATTCTTCAGCACTAGGTTTTGCACTAATTTTTCCAGTAGACGGATCAAGAATGGAGTCATGTTCGGAGTCACTCTCTGCCTTTCCTTCCTCCATCTCCCCAATTTTACTCTGAATTTTGTCCACAATGTCACTTTTCTTACTAGAACTCTGTTTTCCTGTAGAGGAATCAATGACTGAGTTCTGTTTTTCCTCTTCCATCACTCCCTCCTCATCCCCTTCACTCATGGCTTCAATCTTGCTCTGAATTTTGTCCACAATATCACTCTTTATTACGCTGGGATTTGCCGTGGTCATTTTTATGACATTTGGTTTACTTTCCTCCGTAATTTTTGGTTTGGATGAACCCTCAGTAGATATTCCTGACAGTGTTTCCATTTTCACTATTTCTGAAGATCCTAATATTGTACTCACTCTGAGCACCCCTGGGGGCTCCATCTTCACCACCTGTGGAGAGTCTCCAGTCCCACGACGAGTGGGCAGAATACTGCTGTACTTGTTTCTCACAGCAGAAGCTTGTTTCATCACCAGTGACTGTTTGTCACCTTTACCGTCTGAGACTTGGCGACTGATCCCCATCTTGATTGGAGAGGCAGGTTTGATGGGAGAGGTTGAGACAGTTTGTTTGGAGGACTTTCTGAGGGCTGCTTTGGTGGGTATTTTCATCTTGTTGTGGAAGTAGACATGGTTCTTGTCATAAGGAGTTCTGAATGGAGCATAGTCAAATCTTCCAAACTTCTCCCTAGTAATAGAAACAAGTTCGTTTATATTAATCTCCTTAGAAAACAAGGTGTAGCATTGAGGGTGATGACAAGATTGTATTGCAGTTATGTATCAAAGTACAGCTCTGAGATAAAAATCATGCATAAAGACAGCATCTCTTTCGATCCAATTTCTAAGCCCTGACAAGAAATAAGAGGGAAAAATGCCTCACCTAATTTTCTGGATGTGCAATTCAGTCTCCTCCATGGCATAATCAAAGCCCCCCTTTTTACTCTTCACAGGAGTTGGGATTTCTTTGGATAGCATAAATACTTGGGAAGTTGGAACCCATGATCTGTAATTACACTTACACAACTATAAAACATTTTCACATTCCACCTAATGATCAAGACTCTATATCAATCTGACCTCTCCTTCAATGCAATGAAATTCTCCCTTTCTCTTTGTAAATCATGTAAACTTTATGTTTTGTCTTGAGTAGAACAAATAAAGAAATTTTGATGTATATGCATTAAAGCAAAATCCAACCTATCATGGGCTCCAAAGAAGCGAACGTCCACTTGTCCATCAACTTCTCGTAAAGCCTGCAATAGAAGAAAAGAAATGTAATTACAGAATCTGTATGAGGTTTTCAAACCACCATACAAACTTATTTCATGATCATCAAGCATGCAAAAGCAATGTGAATTCAGCAGGATTATAAGTATGAAGTCAAAAATCAGGCCAACTCTTACACATGAATAGCATAGTAACAAGAGGCCCAGGGGCCACAGCGCTCACCTGAGCACATAGGCTTGAATTTACTCCCCCCCCCCCCCC